>CM071951.1:23992901-24137901 GCA_036784905.1 Acrossocheilus fasciatus | reverse complement strand
ATATATATATATATATATATAAATTGTAAGTGTTCAGTCAAGAGAAAATTATTATATAGGATGTTTATTGTGTTATTGACATCTTTATTTTAAGTTACCTTCACAAAAATTCACAAAAATATTACGGTTACATGTTTTTTTTGTTTTGTTTTTTTTTTAGATAATTTTTTAATCCTTAAGAACTTTGTAAAAGTGTTGCTAAGTGCAATTAAAAAAAAAAAAATCTTATGTTTGTTTGTTTGTTTGTTTGTTTTTATAAGAAAATGAAATTCTTTTAGTGCTACAAATGCTGGGTTAAAAACAATCCAACTTGGATTATTTGGCAACCCAGCACTGGGTAAATATTGGACAGAACACATGCTGGGTTATTTTGACCCAGCTGTTTGGGTTAAACGTTTTTATCCACCATGCTGGGTTGTTTAATTTAAGTCATCTAGGCCTATCACTTAAAAATAATTATATTGCTGGCTTAAAATGGGCTGGAAATTAAAAAGCACACACAGAATTACTATAGGCAACAGCAATAATGAAAAGATGAACATGGAACACCCATGGACAAATTGAATTTATTTGGGTGAATACAGCATAGTTTACAAAATTACATACAAAAATTACATACATCTAAACTCATTTAAAAAGCATTTTAGAAATACAAAAAGGCACATTTAAAAGTAGCATTTAAAATTAAGTGTATTCAACCGTTTTCTGTAATCGCTTTTTACCGAAATAGTGCTAATTCTCGTGCCGGTGAAGGGTTGCTGTTTACGGGGGAACTGCGAACTTTAAACCGCGGCCTCACGTTTCACTCGTAGCTGAGAGAGATGGCATGACTGACTCCAAAACCTGCCCAAAAACAAACAGTACTGAAATTAGAGAACATACACTGTTAGACATTTCAAAGGGTTTTTACAGTAACTGTAAGTAACTGTAATTAAGATTTACAGTAGCATACTGCATTTGATTTACAGTTGCAAACTGCACTGTTTTACAGTAAATTACTGTAAAAAAATCCAATTCATCAGTATACTACTGTAATTCATTCATTTTAATATAGATTTCATTAGATTTGATTATTTTTATATAGAATTCATTTTATTATTACTCTACATAGGTACTACTGGCATTCAGTTAAAACAGACATAATAATTACAAAATATCAAATCCTTTATTTAAAACATTGCATGTATAACACTTAAAAATACAGTCTTCCAATGCTGGAACACTGCATCTTCACCATTTCTCCTGTTTTAGGACGTTTTGCAGTGCATTATGTTGTGTCCTCTGGATTCATCCTCACAAAGAATCTTTAGGCAACAGAAACATAATGGGAAAAAAGACAAACATCTGCAAATCCCAGGTGCTGCTCCAAAACATGGCCACCACCTTTGCAGAAATGTCTTCTCTGAAAAACAAGAAGTAGAAATGGAACACTTTTAAAAGGAAAACTCCATGTAGAATACACAAACCTCTCAAAACCATAGTTGGCCAACATTAACTACTAACACCTGAACAAAATTTCACATTTGTTAACCTAATGTTAATATAAGATAAGTTGTTAAAAATAATTTTAATTCGGTAACTTAATTCAATAAGCTGACAAAAGTCATTTGAAACAACAGCGGCACAACTCGATAAAAAACAATAAAGAACCCATTATATATAGTATATATAGTAATATTATATACTATCTACAGTGGATGCGGACAGTTAAGTGATGTCCCGGTATATTTCTGATGTACAGATGCACTCCAAGCGCTCGCGCTGTTTCTGACACGAAGTACAAACGGATTTTCCAATCATTACAAGCGATGTTACATGTCCAATGCAGTCAGTCCCAAGCTGTTACGGCGTTATAGACACAGTGTTATGCAATCCAAATGTAAGAAATTAGGAAAATAAAACAACCTCAATAGAATGGCGCCAAAGAGACCGTTACAGCAAATACAGTAGTATACAGCAATTTTTAAAAATACAGTAAGTCTCTGTATGTGGGGTCTGACGTCACAGAAAATTCTTATGATGCAAAGGGTATTACAGTTATTTACTGTAAAGGGTATTTGCAGTATTATACTGGGTGATATACAGTAAATAACTGCAGAAATTACAGAAATTTCTAACAGTGATATTTTAACACTAAATTAAATGACACTCAGTATTATAACGAATAAAATCCATTTATGTTATGCAAGGCAAAAACGTTTCCAGTGCGAAACGACCACTGCTGACATCTCGTCCTTATATTGCGTTGCGTAAAACAATATAATTTACACCACATTAAAGACTTTATAAATGAAATAAAATGTATACAAACCTTTATTTCCCCGAAAGAGTGCACCAAATCTCTCCCGTGGACTTAAAAAGCCTGTGCTCTCAGCAGCTGCGTTGTTGAGAAGTTTCATCGGAGACAGGGTCAACCCAGCGTTAAAATGACTCAGCACCTGGGTAGAAATGTTAAAAACAACCCAATAAAATGACCCAACAGGCTGAACCCAGCATTTGGGTTAAAAAAAAATAAAAAAGTAAATAACCCAGCATTTTTTAGAGTGTATCTGGTGTTATTAGGCTCACTTTTCAAATCAACACCCCAAAAACACTCTTATGCTACCTGCAAATGACCTTAATAATCATAATGCGCCATTTATTTTAAACAGTCTGTTGTTTCATTTGCATCTTTCTTGCTCTCTTTGTACAGTTAATGCGTAGTTTTCAGTAAGGAAACAACATTTTGAAAGTGCTTTAAGACCTTCAAAATGCACAAATACAATTATTTTCAAGAGATATATTTTTTCTGAGATATATAAAAAAAAATTATGTTTGACTCATTTTGGACTCGGATATGTATTGAGTAAAATAAGGTGTCAGAAATACTTTTTGTTAAATTATGTATGTAATTATATAAGTGTCAAAAAAAAACAACTTATATATACATATACTCAGCATTCTCCACATGTCTCACACACTTTAGGGATTGAATTTTGTGAATAAGTACGCTTGTTGACAAACCACTGCAGCATGAAAAATTGATTACTTTTTTATGTAAAAGTGAAAGTTTTTGCAAGTAAAATGGATTTAATTTGTTTGAAAACTTTTCAGACTAACATTTATGTTGTTTTGGGTTTCAGAAATGTGGGCAATCATGAGTTATAAGTCAAATGTATTTAATTACACCCCGTTCATTCCAATGGGGTAATTCTGGTAATTCTCAGATTATGATGTATGTTCTTATTTTTATTGTTTTTATTTATTTAACAATTATATATTCAAATAGGATTTCTCATCAGAATTGAATATACATTTCTAAGAATTTCTCAATTTTATAATTAAAAAAAATGCAATAATAACATAGTAATAACAACGTTTCACATTCAAGTTGCTGATCAGATACAATATGGTTTTAGTTGAAACAAAATATTATGACTGTTTTATAAAACAACAATTCATTGAGTCGGACCCAGAATGTAAAAAATAATAATAATAATAATAATCATACACAGATTGTTAATGCATTGTGAGGGTTAAGGGTCTATTTTTCAATGATTTTTAACAGCATTATTTTCTGGAATTCAAATTCTTCCTAAATTCTGTCTTCAGAACAATCTTAAAAAGATAAGAAGAATTTCAACACAAAATATTCTTAATACTTTATACTTAATTGTGAAAATAAACAGAAAATAGCAAGGTTTTTAATGAATAAAGGCAGGATTCAGTTAAGTCTATGTTCCACTTTTTAGATCACTCTAAAATACAATCACTGGCAAAACATTATTTTTTTTTTTTATGATTTGCGATGTATGTGTTGTTTTTAAACAACAGTATTTTCTCTGAATACATGACTACTTTAGAATGCCGTCAACAAACCCATTTTGGGGTCAAGATGTTGTAGTTAGTCTGCCAGTAAGTTGCATCTGCTTTATTGTTGGTTTTTGCTGTCAATGGCACATAAAAAATGGCACTCAATGTAATAAAGGTTAGCAACACCTGTTATATATAATTTACTGTAGTCATATGTAAAAAACAATGTTGGTCCCATGTTGCCAATCGCTCTGTGTGTCTCTCTCTGTTCTGACAGAGTTCTTTCTGGAGCTGGACTCAGTGATGGAACCGTTGACGCAGCACAGCAGCATGACAGAACTGGTGCGCTACATACGCCAAGGATTGCACTGGCTTCGGCTGGAGGCCCATTTGTTATAGTGCGGGCGCTTCCACTGTGCTCTTCCTTTCTCTCTGTCTTTCTCTCTCTCAATCTCTTCCCACCGTTCATCACTACCTCCACCATCTTTGCCATCTACAAGCCTCCGGAACCCTGAGGGAAGTCGGCAGTTAACCACTAGCGAGCCTCAGAACTGTGAGTTATTCCCTGGAGGGTGCCATGTCCTCGTTCCAGCTTGATTCCTGTAGAGTGCGTCAGGAAAGACTCGAGATGTCGGAAAAGGCGGATCTGGAAGGACGGAGCGCTGCTGCATCGCATCACAGCACTGCGGGAGGCCAAATTTATGCATCTGTTACAAGAACATGGTAGCAGTGGGCAAGTTAACAATGTTGTTGAAGAAAAATTCAGCTAGTGACCTCTGTGATGTGGGCCAGGCAAATTGAATTTGCTTTGTAAGGCAGGAGAGGCCAGAAACACACTTTACGCAAGTACGCGAAGATAAAGTAGGTACGAATGCTTGATCAAAATATCGCAAGTGTGAAATACACGTGAACATTCTTAAAGCGTGATACTGTGTGTGGCACACAAGCGACAATAGAGTTAACTTCAAATGTCTGGGGGTCAATGACATTAAGTTTTGCTCCTAATTTACTCACAAGATACATTGAAAATGCAATTTATACTTGAAGGGACATATTTAAATCAAAATTCATTTTGAGCAGAAATGTCAGGGTGATACAATTGTCCTTATTTAATAATGAAAAAAAAGCATTATCATAAAAATTAAATTCTTAAAAAGAATTTTTTAGAATGCTTTTTTTAAAAAAAATCATTTTATTCCGCAAGGACACATTAAATTTATCCAGTTTCCTGTTCCTGTTTTTGTTTTGAAAATGTGATTTTTGTTTATTTTTTATTTTTTCAAAATTATTTAAAATGATCAAAAGATCTTAATATATGTACAGTATGTCATGGTTTCAACAAAAATATGAAGCTGTTTTTTTTTTTTTTTTTTTTTTTAATGATGCTGAAAATTCAGCTTTACTGTCACAGAAATTAAAATTTTAAATTACATATTAAAATATATAAAAATAGAAAACAGTTATTCTAAATTATAATAATATTCCAGAATATTACAGTTTTTACTGTATTTTTGATCAAATAAATGTAGCCTTGGTGAACATAAGACACTTTAAAAAATATAAATAAATCAAAGTCTTACCAACCCCGAACCTTTAAACGATCATGTATGCATTTATGCATTTGCTTCACAGCTTATTAACTCTTTCCCCGCCAGCATTTTTGAAAAAAGTTGCCAGCCACCACCAGCGTTTTTGCTGATCTTCATTAAAATTTCACGGCCCCCAGAATGTTTCGTTGTGTGAATATCTGAACATGCAGAACATCGAAATAAAGATCAGACCCTATACTTTCAAACAAAAAAATCCATTTATTCTAGCTTCAGGCATTGTTTTTTATCAACACTTTAAGTTAGGTTTCATAAAAAAAAAGCAACATTTTGAGCAACAAGCTGAGAAAATCGCATTTTTATCAAATACTTCATCTGGATCATATTCAGTAATATTATCAAAGCAAAGATGCAGTAGTACATGCATCAGTACTCCCAAAGCTTTCACAGGCCTTTACCACTTTCTGGATTGACATTTCACTCTGTAACATTAGGCAGTTTTCATTTATATGTGCATTATTTTTCATACGATATGAGATCGCTCGTTTCTGCATCTTCCTGGTCTGTGTTTTTGATCGGCACATTCAAGAGATGTGTGATAGCGCCCCCTAGCGTATAACAGTGAAAACACAGAAAAGTCTGTAAAAATCCTGAAAATTCCGTATTTGGCAGGGAAGCGTTGTCTCATGATTAACGGAAAAATTTGTCGTGTTTGGTGGGGAAAGAGTTAACATTTTTACACAAAAAAAAAACAAAACAAAACATAAAATAGGAAACAATATCACACAAAGAACCCTTCATCTCATTATTTAAATTGATACTTAAATACTTTCTTTACTAGATGATCATCAACTGATGTTGTTAGCTAAACCATGAGAGAAGTTTCCATTCCTTCTCCTGGAAGGCTCTGGAACAGGACTGGACATGTTTACTCTGAAAGCTGCTATAGCGCCCCTTGTGGCGTTGCTTGGAATACACACACTGGCTGCTGAATTATGAATTGCGCTCTGACAGCTTTCAGAACACAACACATGAATTCAACTCATGTAGCTGCCGTTCATGTACTTGCGTAGAGTATATTTCAGACCTTACCTCTGCGAGATTGAGATACACAGGAATTAGAGTACAGATAAATGAGCTGTTAACACTGCATTCATCTCAAACGCCTATATTCACCCCATCTGGAGATTCACACGTGTCCATTTGAAATCGTGCTTATCTGTCGAGGCTTTTGTGATGACTGTAAGGGACGGGTACGGTAGTCATCCATTCTCTCAAACATCACCGTCTTTCTATTTTACTGTGGCACCGTGACAGCTGGCATCAGTGTGAGCAGTATGATAGGCTCGTTGGCTTCGCTCCAAAGCTGCGTTCTCTGAGACAGACTTCACGTCTTGTGTTCACAGCGCCAATGGCTGATGGGAGATTTCCCTGTGCAATTAACTTATACATATGCACATATGACAGATTGATATCTTCTGAAGGGGGTATCAGAGGAAGATTAAAGATTTCTTTCCAATATGTACCATAATGACTGTGTTGTATATGACAGCTACTTTAACTGTTCGGTGTTTGTTCAATCTTGCATGTTAATGCAGAGAGGTAGAGGTAGAACTGAGAGACATCAGCGTATTTCATGAGCACTATGAAGAATCGATGTGTTTTGTCCAGTTTTTTTTTTTTTTTTTTTTTGGTTGATTCCAGCATCTTTAGGGCTGGCTTGATAACATTTAACATTAAGTTGTTATCTATAGAGAGTTTATTAATGCTTGTACTTTATTACATTAGATTTTTCTATCTCCAGAGACACTCCCAAACAAGCAAGGTCAAAATTTTGCGGCCTAAATAATTGAATCATGTGATCCAATCACAAACCTTTTTTAATCAAATGTTAATTTTCCATGCATAAACTCTTTACTGATGAATTTAATGTTAAAATATCATGTGGAATTGTTTATAACCTATCAGTGAGATACAAACTGTTTCTTCTTGCTGGTCTGTTCATAAATGTAAGTATTTGAGAATGTGTGTGTTTGCGTGTGTGTGTGTGTGTGTGTGTGTGTGTGTGTGTGTGTGTGTGTGTGTGTGTGTGTGTGTGTGTGTGTGTGTGTGTGTGTGTGTGCGCGTGGAGCAGATTTTCATTGGCAGGGTGTGTTCATTGTATTGTAAAGCTTCATATATCTGTCGGTCTATCACGTGAATGTCAGAATGTGAGCGAGAGATGGGATGTATGTGTGAAATAGACATTTCACTAAGATTATTCAAAAGTGCCTGCGTATCCAATGGAAATTTATTAGAGTCTATATTTAAGGATGACAATGGATCTGAATGATTTTCCATACCATATTGGTATATCCAATTTTTCTGTTTTCATAACATGATTATTTATTTATTTCCTTTGTAAAAATGGCGGTTGTGATACCTGTTTTTCGCTTTAATGTTCAAGTACATTTCAGATTTTCATTTTCTGCTCTGATGATGATAGAAAATGACTTAAAAGTGAATGAAGTCTAAGTGCATTTGAATTCTTTACATACTGTACAGCTGAATATACAGTACATCACATCATATAAGTTTCTCATTACCTCCTTCGCGGATGTTCCCTAGGCAATTTTTACATAACGTAGCGAGAAATGCTTATTGTCCAATAATGGTTTATAGTGCAATACTCACTGTAGCACACCAATAGCAATACATCAGGATAAAGTATACAAAACATCTTACAACAAAATTAATTACGGAGCAAAAGTAAGTCAGAGCGAGTTTTTGTTGGAAGCCTTTATTCACTTCATGGACTTCCTTTGATGCAAGGCAAAAGTAGGCCTATCGTTATGCAAATAGTGAAATCCTCTTTCCCATGAACAATATTACCAGCTGTTTTCTTACTTGTATAGAGTGGGTTTCTAAAATGTGTGTGGTTTCTGTCGCATCTGTTGCTGTGCTTGTTTGAGTTATGCCAGTCTGGCAAAGAAATCTGTGGCCCTCTGGCAGTTCATCAAAAACCAGCAGCACTGACTCACTCTAGCAGTGAAGTAAACAACCTGCTCTGCCTATTAGATGAACCTCTAATGCCCCCAGTTTGTCTTGCAATGAAAACAACAGTTGTATTCTTTCTGGAGCTTTTTGCTCGCTTTATATGCTCTTCCTGAATTGGGAATAGAGTAAGTGGGGAAATAAATTTGGTCCAATTCTCTGCCAGTACCTGTTCAGGCTTGGTTTTTTAAAAAATTGATTGGGTTTTGATTTATTACATTGTTACAAATTAGTTATTACAATGTAATAATGAGAAAAATTCCACAGATGTTTCAAGGAGTTCATATTTCTTTTCAGTCTGATTAATAGTAGGTGGAAACATTACCAATATGACAGTTTACAGAGATATAATGCACTTCTTATTATACAAATATCAAAGTTATGTTACAAATATAACAAAGTTTTGACTTTAAATAAGGGCATTGAACAAATACTGACCAAACCAGGGTAAATATTTATTGTAGTCACGTATTCTAGAATATAATTCTGAAAATATAAATGTTGTGTTTTTTACAAAATTTTATGATGGATAATGGTCTGAATATCTATTTTTGTTGCAATCAGAAATCACATTCATTGGCCAAATGTACAGTATAGAGCCTAAATCATCAAGGATGTCCATAAAAGTGCCACAAAAACCATCTCAATACTGGGACACATAACATCCTTTTGCAAGGGATTTAATATGTATGATGTTGCTTATATTGACCTTGGTAATATTTAATTTATTTTAGGATCTCGCTGTATTATACTAATTTGAAACAAACATTTGAAACTATCTGAGAAACCTATTGACTATATGTGACCCTGAACCACAAAACCAGTCATAAGGGTTGATTTTTTTATGGTTTGTTAGGATCGGCCAATATTTGGCTGAGATACAACTATTTGAAAATCTGGAATCTGAGGGTGCGAAAATTCTAAATATTGAGAAAATCACCTTTAAAGCTGTTCAAATGAAGGTCTTAGCCATGCATATTACTAATCAAAAATTACGTTTTATATTTTTTCGGTAGGAAATTGACCAAATATCCTCTTGGAACATGATCTTATTATCCTAATGAATTTTGGCATAAAAGAAAAATGGATAATTTTGACCAATACAATGTATTGTTGGCTATTGCTACAAATATACCCGTGCTACTAAAGACTGGTTTTGTGCTCCAGGGTCACATATCAGTTAAAAAGGTCCACAAATACATTCAGACCTCTGCTTTAATAAAGCTTGAAAGTGTTTACTTTTCAAATGATGACAATGTATTAGCAATTACCCCGCATCTTTCTGAGGTAGCAAGAGGTCGCTTTGATTCTTTGTGCCTCTGAATGAGCTCTACAACGATGAAAAAGCCTATCAGGAAGAACAATCTCCAATTAAAGCAGGCTCAGCTGGAGGCTTTCTATTTGCTCTGCAAATTAAACATGTAAATAGCTCTTCGTTACCGTAAAACACCACATCATGTCGTCAATTAAAGATCTTCCAATTCCCTTGCTGATTAACAGGCGGCATGTACCACAGTACGTTTAAAGGACCGACGGTGGAGCTTATAAACAAAATACATCCAAAAGCCTTCATTTGTATTAAACTTGAGCACTTCTCTGATCAAAAATGCATGAATATTTTGCTATAACACAAGTTTACCGATTCCGTTTATTGCCTATGGACCATAAAAATGTCATTGTATTTAAAAGAACGCGTTACAAAGTCAGTTTCTAACTTCATCAGAGATTTCTTTTTTAAATACCTTGTTGCAAATGCCTTGTTATACTAATGTAAACTGTAGAGAATCAAAGAACAGTTATTTACAGTCTTGTTCTGTCCGTTTGTCTTTCTCTGTACAGTATAAGGTTGTGCACCATGATTTGTCTTCTTGAGATTGTAATTACATCAAGGTGTTGCATTTGACCCTCAAACCCATCCACAGCTTTGAATCTATGAAGATATGCAACATCTCTCATTGCTTCCATGTCATTTGAGTCTGCCTTTCTGCTATGTTCTACATTTTCAGTTAAATCACCAACTGGAGAATCTTATTGAATCAGAGTGTACAAATGGGTAACACTGCAATGGGTTTCTCACAGAAGAAAGGTATTTACACAACAAGGCAATACTTACTTAGGGTGGATTGTTAGAAGCCATTGAAGTAACCAAATGAAGGCAATGTATTTGAGTATATTGTGGCATAGAAAGATGTATATGCCAGAGCTTGTCTGGGTCACTACTGGCAAAATCTAAAACTGAAATTGGAGCAATGTCCCAAAGAGCAGTTAATCTCGATTGAGCCTTATGGGAAATGATAGCATTTCCTTTCCTAGTGGTTTCAGAAATGCAGCCATCATACTGTTATTTAAGGAAAGTTTCAAGGTTTCATTTTGATAAAATATGCAAACTGATTTATGTGGAGAAAAAAACAAACAAACAAAAAAAAAAACTTAATGGCAAAGAAAAACAAGTTTCTTACGAGTTTTAATGCAGCATGACTCTTTCTACCAAGTAACTGTCATAATCAAAGTTGCGTTTAATTAATACTCGATTTCAAAGACGTCAGTATTGTTATATGTTGTAGACATATTTAAACCTATCAGAAAGCAGTTCTGTGAAACTTGCGCTTTATAGAAATGCCTCAATGCTACCTATTGCCTAAAAGTGACGTCAAGAAAGAGCAGGATTTCTACTTCAAGTAAAGGGCCTTTATCTTATGAAGGTACTGGCTGTTGGCAAAGTTGTACACATTACTTGCAATGACAGAAGATTTCAATGTTCTGGCATGCTGTAGAATTTAGGTTTTTGTTTTGTTCCTTTTTTTGTACAGAGCAGGTAACCTGCAGTGCTTTGAATTTATACATTGTATAGTTGTACGAATTCATTTTAAAATGCGTTATGTATCAAAAAACCTTCCTGCCTGGTTAGCTTTGTATTTCCGATGTGTTGCACAAGTCCAGCAATTTTTTTTTTTTTAATTATTCTTTTTTTTTTTTTTTTTTTTTTTGGCTATTGTATGTTTATTTTATAATAAAACTGTCAAACGTAATGAACAAAACTGAGATGTAGTTATGTTGTTTTTAAATGTTTAATGTCTGTATAAAAATGATGAATAAAAATGGTATGAGCCAAATTCAAAAAAAAAAAAAAAAAAAAAAAGTTTCAAAGAATTTCTGACCAAACATGACTGAATTTGGGTTTTCCATCGCTTAAATGGTCATAAATGTCACAGAAACCTCCTCAGCTTCTGAATAAACAAGACGTGCATTAGCAAAGCATCATTGTAAGTGGAAGGAACGCATGACTCGTAATGCGAGTTGAATTGCATGGAAATTAATTTTAAATGGTGTAATTGAACGTCTTTTTATGTGTCATCTTGTAATGTATGAGACATGAAATACTATTGGATATGACAACTGACCACATTAACCTTAAACCACCCCAGTAAATAGAAATATGTTTCCCAGGACAGACCCAGTGAACTGAAAAATAGACCATGATGCAATGGCTTTGTTGGTGTTCGCCAAATGTATTTCCCTCATAAACTAAAGATCATATATACATGACATATTTTCATTTAAATTAGACTGTGGTTACTGGGCCTCATAACAGCATTCTGCTTGAATATAATGCCCTCTTATTTATTCATCACTGGGAAAATTTGCATGCTCAGACATGTCTTATTAATTTATGAGCCTCTTCATGTGCAGGGAAGCGCTACAATTCTGTAATTTAAGCTATAAGGTAATACACCTTTAATATAATAATATGCCTAATAAAATACACCTTTATTTAATATTTCTAGCCATGGGTTCCTCCCATTAAATAATGTTCCAAATTATGTGTCAAAAAGACTTTTATTTACTTAATATGAGCTTTTCATTTCTTCCTGGCACTGAACCACCTCCTTGACAGTTAAGATTTATTGATTTAATTGCCTAAGGTAACCATGCAATAAAATCATTGCAAAGATAAATTTCCATGGCGCTGTGCACAATCAAGGTAATTTTTCAGACACTATGGCTACATGTCTTCAGGTTACAGGTGCAAATTTATAAGTCAGAGTCCCTCATTACCAAGGGACAGTTTTAGCGGTGAAAGGTGTAATAGTTTCCTGAGTGATTGTTTCCAAAACGGAGCATTTGCTAATTGACAGTTTCAATGGCGAGGTAAATTTATGACATGAGCAAAAACCAGTTGTGTTTCTCTTTAGGATTCAGAAATGTGCTAGTTATGAGCAAGTTTTGAGCTTTTGCAATTTGTTACAAACTATAAAAGCAAATTAGTCAGTTTGGGACATATTCTGTCTCATTGACTTTAATCCTTTTGTTATATTTGGGGTCTGACTGATAAAAGGACAGATCAACCAAGAATGATAAATGTCATCATTTACTCACCCTCATTTCGTTCCACACCTGTATTAGTTTCTTGATTGGATGGGGACCAGCTTCATAAAGAAAAAAAAATCAATATTGCATTTAATTATTCTGCATATGCTTTTATACAAGGTGACATACAACTGAGGAACATCAAAATGTATCATATGAGAGTCAACAATATTCTATGGAGGCCCATTTCTGCCACTGAATAAAAAAAATAAATATGTGAGTTTTTTTGTTTGTTTTCTGCTCACAATTCTGACTTTTATCTTAGAATTGCGTGATATGCTCGCAATTCAGAGTTATAATCATATAATCTAAGATATATCTTTGAACAATTCTGAGAAAAATTCTGCAGGTTTTTTTAGAATTGAGATATAAACTCCCAGTACTGACTTTTTTCTTAGAAAAAGTTGCAAATTAAAGTTTGCATTGTGTGATATAATCTCGCAATTGCAAGAAAAAAGTTTTAAACTCACAATTTTGAGAAAAACGTCAGAATTGCGAGTTTATATCCAAATCCCACTATTCTGACTTAATATCTCACAATTGTGAGTTTGTATCTCACAATTTTTTTTTATTCAGTGGCAGAAACAGGCTTCCATTATATTCACAGTACTACAAATGCAAAGTAAGATAAGAGTATGACAGAGTGAGCTGTTCCTTTAATATCTTTAAAAAATAATAATAATTCTGTGTGCAACAGTCAATCACTGTTTGCAGATGCCATTGAAATGAATGAGTGAATCCTATCTGTGGCAAAATTGTCCGTGACTTCTCTTATAAAACAGCATTATTGTGTGTATGTGAATATATATCAATCCAAACTGGTCTCATGGCATTTACGTACCTGGGTGCACTTTTTAACGTGCCATGAAATACGTATCAATAAGTACATATCACTGCAGTTTCCAAAATAAATGAACATTTTCACACAAATTTACAGAGTTGCGATTAATAAAGCGTGATTTTGGCACAATTACTTGAAGAATATGATGCTATGACTTCAAAACAATATTAATATGCTGCGAGATTTAAAAACTGATGCTTTTGAACGTTAACATCGCACACATCCAGCTTCATATCTATGGGTTTTCGTCGCTGATAAGTTTGTTCGGTAGCTCACGGAGTACGGAGACGGACTTAAGAGACGAGAATCTCCGGTTCGAGTCCCGTGATACTACGGTACCACAAAGTAGTTAAAATCTGCGTAAAAGGAAGTTCAAATGGCACAGTTGCATCAGTTAATACGTTTTTATATCAGTTTTGCATTTGTTAACAGTATCGGGTAGGTTTAGGGCTGGATTTGGTGTAGGGCATGTTGAAAATACGCCCTACACCAAATCCAGCCCTAAACCTACCCGATAGTCCCCAGATATTTGAATTCTGAACCGCCACAATACGTATCTGAAGCAACATAATAAAAAAAAACAGCAATACGTACCAATATCTACGTAATAAAAACATGCCAGGGTTCACATATTGAACCTGTGTTTTAGCGCCACTCAGTGGACATTTCTATTTGAAACTGCGGCGAAACGTGCAGCAAGGTATGAAAAACGGTGTCGCACAAAAAGTGCGCAGAGGTATGTATTTCTATGAGACTATGTTGTTAATAGCAAACATGAAGATTATTTTATTTTTAAGGCAAGAGCGGGTGTGGCCATTTGTACGGTAATTTGAATGTGCAAGACATCTAGTGTCATTAGATTCCAATTATTTTAGCTTCTATACAAATCATATTACATATCATATTATTTAAACTAAACTACCTACAGATGCTTTAATGTTACGAAAGCTGATTATAAAACGCATTTTAACTCATGTTAAATGTTAATAGTATTATATTGTACTATAGTATTTTACTTATGTTGCTAGCATTTCTAATGGAGCATATCAGTGTTAAAGGTTCAATAATGTGATCAGATGGGATCAGTGAAGCATATTAAAATGATTTGATGTGAAAATAAGAGGTTAAATTTAAATTTACTACACTGTTAAAAAAAAAAAAGAAAAAAAAAAAAGTTGAGCCAACTTAAAATTTTATGGCAACCAGCTTCAGCAGATTTTTGAGTTTTCTCAACTTGTTTTAAGTTTATACAACAAAAAAAAATTGAGAATCTCCCACAAAAATAAGTTGAGCAAACTCAAAAATCTGCTGAAGCTGTTTTTTTTTTGTTTGTTGTTTGTTTTTTGTTTTTTGTGTGTGTGCATATTTATTTTTACACATAACCTAAGGCCTTTGAGATCCCAACCACATTTACCAAGACAGTAAAATCAATCTAAACAACATCAGGGTTAAACGATTTAAACTAACTTGAAAGCTAAGGAAAGATTTTATCCTTAAGGGATCAGTAAATTTCCACTTGCAATTGTATGGTTTTATTTCTGTTTTACACCAATCAGAACAGATGTTATTTTCATGAACTTCCTTAACCATCTTGAGTGCAGCAGGTGTAACAAGTCAATCCCAATTATGTCACTTCATTGCCCAAAGGATCAGATAACAATATAGACCAGGTAACTGTCAAGAAAATTTCACACATCAGAATTGTGCTGTTGCAGTGTTAAAGATTTTGTGCTTTTTTGTAGCACACAAACACCTTCAGCCGCCCTCTGGAGAAAACATTGTTTTAAAGGAATGAGTGCACTGCTTTACATCTCTTTCCCAGGAGAAAGTGTTCCTCATTGTTTCTGTTGCTTCCCTAAATAAGATTCAGGCTGCTTGAGAACCATTTATTTTAAATTAGATCTTGCTCATTACCAATATCTGATTGTGAAATGTTTACTTTTTAAATTAGTTTTACTATTTATATAAATGGGTTACTATATAAAAAAAAAAAATTATAACAATTGCCTGAGCGCTGAACTCCTACATGATTAGACTTTTTATCTCTTGAAGTCAGTTTATTTGACAGTCAACATATTTAGCAGACATTTTTAGAAATACTATCTACAATTATACGATTTTTCTTCCTTCCCGTCTTGCCGTTCTTCTGCTCAGCAGTATTGACTTAAGTGTGTTAGCTGCTTAATTAAATGATTCTTGATTAAAGCCAGAGCCTGGTGAGAACAGCACATCACATTTCACTGCTTTATAATTGGCTGCTTGTTACATACGCTCAGACTGTGATGTGCAGAGGGCAAAATTTATTAGATTCCACTTGCATCTCTTAGTTGAGCAATTAGACAGAGTGTACATGCAACAGACTTTATGAGTTAGACCAAAGGAAACCCTATCGCTTTTTTATGTGGAATGCTTTGGAAGGTGTTGGCAGAGTTACAGCATTTATTTCCCAGGTATTCCACATGTAGAGAGTGCAAACACATGAATAAAGACTCTAATGTTTGCTCTAAAAGACCAATAAAGTATTGCATTTATCAGTATATATATATATATATATATATATATATATATAATATACAAAGGGGCATCTCAATAAATTAGAATGTCGTGGAAAAGTTCATTTATTTCAGTAATTCAACTCAAATTGTGAAACTGTATTAAATAAATTCAATGCACACAGGCTGAAGTAGTTTAAGTCTTTAGTTCTTTTAACAAATCTCAACAAATTAGAATACTTCATAAGACCAATAAAAAAAAATAAAAAAAAACATTTTTAGTGAATTGTTGGCCTTCTGGAAAGTATGTTCATTTACTGTATATGTACTCATATATTTACTGTATATGTCCCTCGTAGGGACTCCTTTTGCTTTAATTACTGCCTCAATTCAGCGTGGCATGGAGGTGATCAGTTCTCTATGGGGTTCAGGTCTGGTGAGTTTGCTGGCCAGTCAAGCACACCAACACCATGGTCATTTAACCAACTTTTGGTGCTTTTGGCAGTGTGGAAAGGTGCCAAATCCTGCTGGAAAATGAAATCAGCATCTTTAAAAAGCTGGTCAGCAGAAGGAAGCATGAAGTGCTCCAAAATTTCTTGGTAAACAGGTGCTGTGACTTTGGTTTTCAAAAACACAATGGACCAACACCAGCAGATGACATTGCTCCCCAAATCATCACAGACTGTGGAAACTTAACACTGGACTTCAAGCAACTTGGGCTATGAGCTTCTCCACCCTTCCTCCAGACTCTAGGACCTTGGTTTCCAAATGAAAGACAAAACTTGCTCTCATCTGAAAAGAGGACTTTGGACCACTGGGCAACAGTCCAGTTATTCTCCTTAGCCCAGGTAAGACGCCTCTGACCCTGTCTGTGATTCAGGAGTGGCTTAACAAGAGGAATACGACAACTGTAGCCAAATTCCTTGACACGTCTGTGTGTGGTGGCTCTTGATGCCTTGATCCCAGCCTCAGTCCATTCCTTGTGAAGTTCACCCAAATTCTTGAATCGATTTTGCTTGACAATCCTCATAAGGCCGTGGTTCTCTCGGTTGGTTGTGCATCTTTTACTTCCACACTTTTTCCTTCCACTCAACTTTCTGTTAACATGCTTGGATACAGCACTCTGTGAACAGCCAGCTTCTTTGGCAATGAATGTTTGTGGCTTACCCTCCTTGTGAAGAGTGTCAATGATTGTCTTCTGGACAACTATCAGATCAGCAGTCTTCCCCATGATTGTGTAGCCTAGTGAACCAAACTGAGAGACCATTTTGAAGGCTCAGGAAACCTTTGCAGGTGTTTTGAGTTGATTAGCTGATTGGCATGTCACCATATTCTAATTTGTTGAGATAGTGAATTGGTGGGTTTTTGTTAAATGTGAGCCAAAATCATCACAATTAAAAGAACCAAAGCCTTAAACTACTTCAGTCTGTGTGCACTGAATTTATTTAATACACGATTTTCACAATTTGAGTTGAATTACTGAAATAAATGAACTTTTCCACGACATTCTAATTTATTGAGATGCACCTGTATATATGTTTACTGCTTCAAGCAACTACATAATTACATTGCTATATAACAATTATTGTTTCTAGTAAAATGGTATAAAGCTACTCAAAACAAAACAAAAAAAAAAGTTAATAAATGAATAATCCAGTTGCTTTCATGCCGTTGCAAACTGCATTGTAAGAAAACAAATGTGAATGTTCTTCATAATTCCAACTTTGGTGTCCCACGGAAGAAAGAAAGTCATATGGGTTTGGAACAACATGAGGGTCAGTATAAATTGATGAGCAATCCAAGTTTTTTATACTTATGTGTTTATATGACTGTTAAATTGTGTATGATGACAGATATTGGGCATAATGGAGATCCTATGGTTCTAATCGGCTAGATGTTGGTTCATTTAGACAGATTTCGCCAGAAATAAGCTCCTGTAAAAGGTCTGTTCTCTTGCCTGCTGTCAGACACCACAGTCCAGGTTGCTCTTGACAGTCTGTCACGGACCGGAAAACCTGGAAAATTTAAGAGCAGTTTCAGAAGAGCAAGATACATCTATCTCAACTACTCTAGTATAATGAATAAAGTGTCCTATTAGAATCAGAAAAGCATAGCAGTCTATTATGTAGTGTTAATCCACATCAGAATATACATTAATAATCAATAATCACACTTGTGCAATAGTTAGAGAAAACTAGGTCATTAGTGGTGTTTGTTTTACCACAATTTGTGATGATACCTCAAACTATATGGGTCATGAGAACAGGTGTTTAGTTCACCCAAAAATGAAAATTCTGTCATTAATTACTCACCCTCATGTCGATCCAAACCCGTAAGACCTTCGTTCGTCTTTGGAACTCAAATTAAGATATTTTTGATGAAATCTGAGAGCTTTCTGACCCTGCATAGACAGCGACGCAACTGACACATTCAAGGCCCAGAAAAGTAGTAAAGACATTGTTAAAATAGTCCATGTGATTTCAGTGGTTCAACCTTAATTTTATGAAGCGAGAATTATTTTTGTGTGCATAGAAAACAAAAATAACAACTTTATTCAACAATTTCTTCTCTTCCGTATCAGTCTTCAACACGCATTTGCACACAAAAAGTATTCTCGTAGCTTCATAAAACACTTTAGACTCATTTAACTATTCCAGACAGCTAAAAGAAATTCATTCAGTGTAAAAAAGAAAACTTATTATTTTTTTATTTTATTTATTTATTTATTTATTTTTAAATATTAATAAGCATTAAAGCAATAAAAATGATTGCTTTCATTGTGCTCTTAATTTAGTGGGTTTTTAAGTGCTACAAATGCATCTGTAAGGCTTGGTCAGTATAATTATGTAGTGTTTTTCACTGCTAAGATCTTATTAAAAAGTTATAACAATTTTGTTTTTATGTTTTAATTTTTGTCTGTAACAATTTTTGCTCTTAAACTTTGATATAATATGCTAGTGTTATAAATTGTTATCATACTGTGAAATATTACACATATCAAAGTACTGTTACTCTTTCTTCTGTATTACTATTCACACATACCTTTTTCTAAAAGATGACAGACTGAAAGCAGTCTGTGAGTTATGACGGAAAATGAGAAAAACATTACTACCGTCTCCAGTCTCCTATAATTAATGTGTAATTACAGTATTACACGCTTGTTATTACTATAATAATTAATTGTAATAGCATGGTGTGTGACATTCTAATTGAATATCTTTGTCCTGCAGTAATACAAAGGAACGACAACTGAAAGCAAACAGTTATAAATAAGCACATCTTTTCAGTTCTGATGGATCATTTCCATCCAATTGCTTCCCAGGAGTGAATCTGTGTTGTATGGACACATTTGGGTGAGGTGGGAGGAATCTTCCCCGTGTGTTAAGAGGAAGCGGTTCAACACGCTTCAGTGACAGCACGTCTGTCACAATACAAACGGCCTCTGCCGTACATCAAGCAGGCAGCCTGACTTAAGGACGCAACTATCGTCTGGCTTTTATTACGCACTGCACTTGACAAAGAACAGCATTCTCCCCTGGAATTCACGGCCGCCTCGCTCCACAATCTGTGTTGTGCTTCCCCAAGGTTATAATAAGAATTTATTCTCCCCCTCCCTCTGTTGGCAGATTGGAGGGAAGCCGATGATGTATGAGCCATCGCGTGTTATTTATTTGCCAAACTCTCCCAGATGTGGGGCTATCATTTATCTACTGACAAATCAAACCTTCCAAACAACCTCTGCTGTGACCCCAGCCGGAGCGGAGCAGTGCTGCTGGTACACACACACACACACACACACACACACACACACACACACACACACACACTGATACCTCTGCTGTGACCCGAACCAGAGCACAGTCACCGGCTGGTCAGGACACACACACACACACACACACACACACACACACACACACACACACACACAGACATACGTCTCATGCTCATGCAACAACAACATGCACAGCTTCAAACCTTCTTAAGATACACTATATTGAAAACTGGGGCTAGGTGTCACATATTTTACTCCAGTGAGTATGTACTGTATCAATATATGAAAATTAGTTTCTGGACAGTCTTGATAGTCTGATATTGCTCGGGAAAAAAGACACAGCTCATTGAACACATGTATCAGGCATGTTGCCACACAATTTATCAAATTTTACGACATCAAAATGACATAAAATTATAGGTTTTCCACAAAAATTTTCACAGCAAAACAATTATGAAACAAAAAAAAATAAATAAATAAAATGACGCATATAAAAATAACGAACTAATGCTCTGACCAAAAAGAAAATATGGAAATTCATGAATTAAATTAAATGGACTTTTAAAACAACTTGTCACAATAAATGTGACAATTTTACATGTCCTCACATCAACTACTACGAAAATATGATGATACAACTATATGATGTGAAAAATAAGTACATTTCAGCATATTTTAAAGAGAATCTAGAAGATTGTGGAAATAATATATGTAAGATACAGTATTGATATAATGTTCAGACGATTAGTGCATGTTAAATTGAATTAAATGAAAATGTGTTTTAGTTTATTTGAAATATGGTTCAAATGTACTGCTGACAAGCATTTATGATGAACTAAAATTCTAATGAAACGTGTGTCATGTTTTGAAATATATTTGTAATTAAACATAATTTAAAATACCTTCAGTGTAATATCAAATAACGCATTACAGTTAAAATTACAATCAAGTACTTTGTGTATTATACTATATTGTTAGTCAACAGATCAAAATAGATGTGCTTCTTGACAAAAGGTGATCAAAGCATAAATAATTATAACAAAGTGCACTTTTTATTATTTAATTAATTAATTTATGTTAAGAAGCAGTCATGAAAATGTCCGCTACCATGTTTATTTTATTTATAAGTTCCCTACAGTTTTTAAAAAGTAAACGCACTCTACGAGTCCACATTCTATAAAATTAAGCTCACTTCTTTTTCTCACATGATTGTAATTATACTAAATATTCTAATTTAGTCAAATTTCGAACTAAAAGCCAAAATATAAAACCATAGCAAAGCAAAATGAACATTTGTGCAATTGCTTCAAAATGTTATAATTACTTAAATTTAGCTCTTGTGACAACGTATACATCCCATACACAAACACCTACAATAAGCATCTTCTGTTGAACACTAACAGAGAACTAAAGAGATCCAAACACACACTCGTATGCACAAACGTTTATTGTACAACTTACAAGAGAAAGCAATTTTAGAGATAACTTTAGAACACCGTATTCCTTAATTTTACACTGCATTCAGGCACAATGAGCCACTCTGTGATTTTGTGCATTCATCTAACCGTAGTTATATTGCTGCTCGGTGTCGGCTTTGTCCCAGTCAGCATATCTCAGCAGAACATTAGGGTCCTCCCTGATGGGGTCTCCAGTGACCTCCGGTGCCAGCAGCAGCCTTGCTTTGTGCTGATGGGGCAGGAAGAGACGGCTAGTCTGAGGAACAAACTCCAGCCCTGAGGGGTGAGAGACTGACGTCTGAGCGCTCTGAAGCAGAACCACACAGAACACTCTGAGCGTCTACTGCAGACTCTGTCCGGCTCAGTCTGTTCTGGATTTGGTCTAATCGTTTTGCAATTCTAAGTAAGCAGACTGCATTCTTCATTCTTCAAGCATATTTCTGTCACTGACTCCAGGAACAAGAAAAGAAGAGCGTGCCAGTAATGAAATGATCATATGTCTCTATTATGCTTTGAATCTCTGATGAATGCCGTACTGTGATGATAAGCAGCACCCAGGCAGTGAAATAATGATCGATACGGCTGTGCAGCGTGAAAGCCCAAAATAATAAACAGCTTTTAAACTCAATGGGCCGAACAGCAAGACAGCACAACAGAAAGAGGAAAAGAGAGAGGAGAAGACGTACGTGCCTACACATGCCTGCTGCAGAATGATTGATTTTTGATTATATAATTAGTCGTAAACAATAATGAAATATTGTAAAAGATAAAAATGCTTTTAAAAGAGTCAAAATGGATCTATAAAGATTCAAATGGGCCAGATGGTAATAGTCTAATAATAGTCTATAAATAGTTCCAGTCCTGGCTTCTGATTGGTCAATGCAGCATTCCAGTCATTCTGCCTGCCTCGATATGGTAAGATCTATGACTTGAAACACCTGTTCTCTGTATCACTGCGCAGCACACGTACTATAGCACATGATCATTTTTGTTCCATAACAAAATTCTGTAATGTCAGCGACTGTGTCTTCTTCTGGTAGGATGCCACTTAAAGAACTTGCTTTATAAAACAAGGTTTAACTGACCATTTTCGCCGTTAATTTTTTTTTTTTTTTATGAATGTAATAAGGCACTTGAGGCCATACTGTATAAATAAAGATAAAATTCAAAAGATAAAAATAAAAACTTTAACCATTAACCAACATCAGTGAACTGTAAAAATGCACGTGTTGTTAATTTTTGAAATATTAACAAGTAAATATTTTATTTTAATATTAAAAAACCTATATTATAAATAAATAAATAAATATTACATTTTCCCTCAAATTCAGAAGCATGGTTTGCAAATTTATTTTTTGCGACATTTGTGAATAGTCAAAGCTAAATGGTATGACACAGCAGGATTTTAAGAATCAATAAATAATAATCACACCAATATTAAATTATTAATATTTAAATAATTTACTGCCCTTGTGTGATTAATATGTATAAATAAAATGTAATATGTAATGCAATAAAAATGTAATTGTAATTTGATTATGAGCAATTTAAAATTTAATACGCTAATTACAAGTACTAATTTTTTGGGGAATCTTATTACATAATCCAAATTACAAGTAATCAGTTTCTACCCAGCACTGACTGTGAATGTATTTGTTTTTTTTGTTGTTTTTTTTTAACTTCATCAAGCATAGGACTGTGACTTTTTATATAGTTTTAATGTTATTACCAGTATAGTAATGAATAGATCCACATTTGTTTCTAATGACTTTAAGCTAAATGACTTAAGTAGTAATATTATCATTTTTGGCAGTTTCATTTAAATTTATCCTCATTAAAATCACCATCAATGATTAATAAAAGTAGGCTTTTCTATATCCATCCATTGAGTTTATTTACTTGTATCAACCGGCTAAAGAGCATTTGACCAGACATGTTTCTTGTAGGATAAATGTGTGAGGAAGGGAAGTGTGAGAATCTGTAACAGTAACACTGCCCCCCACTGCTCACTTCATGCTCTCAAATCGGCCGTGATTGAGAAATCACATCAGCTTTACTCACAGCTGTTTATTTGCAGTTCTACAGTAGATCATAATAACCAAAGCCAATTATGTTGCAAACCGATGCTGTGTATGCTTTCACTTTAGATTTTTTTTTTTTTTTTTACATTTTATTGACTGGCAATGGAATAAAGTTAATTTCTAATTCTAAACTGACAGTTCTTGAAGAATAATCCCTGATGCCAGTGACAGGCAACAAGAACATTACAAATGACTCCAAAAGGCCTGCGTCCAACTGAACAAGTATCTGAACATGGAGCTACATGGCATCAAGGCTTTTTCTGTTGGTTTGTTAAAAGCAGGGGGCTCCATGTACAACCAACATAAATAGGTTCTGGCATTCCGACTAGACTCAGAATACTCTTGAAATATCAGCTTTGCACTAAAAACACAAACAAAACGACTGTTGCGCTTGCAGCCAAACTCAATATTTTTCTTTGGTGAATGCGAGTGCTACGATCAAATGTGACACTGGAGTAACTGTAGCTCACATCAGAAGCGAGCAGCAGTTTTTCCTTTAATTTGTTGAAAGAGTGTGAAGCTCAAGGTCTTGTTTGTACCGCTGGAAAATATGAAGCGAAGGTCATCACCTGAGACTCTAGCGGAGAAGCTCAGAGATGATACTGAAGGATTTCACCTTAACGCCTCCTGAGAGCAGAGCGTGAAGCAATTACTACCAAATGTTAGAGCCATTGTTCTTACCGACAATCTCTTATGTTGTGAAGCCCTGGAGACTTGGTGCTGTGTGCGGCAGGTAGCCATAGCAACAAAATCTTCTACTTTATCTCCAAAAGTTTTAAGATAACAAATCTGTTTTTCCTGGATTGAAAACTTAGAAATGAGGCCTGTCGAAAAACATGCTGCCAGAGTTCACAGAAACAGTGAACAGTTTCCATACAAGTTGGAGCGCAAAATGCAAGTAATGAATTTCATCATGTTTGGCACAGAAACATGGGACTAAACGGAAGATAGAAATAACATCAGGTCTACTGGAATCAAAGCACTGGAGCTCCCTTCACTTTCCATGACAGGAAAAATCGTATAATGGATATTGTTAGTTCAAGAATGTGATTGGCGTATAAATTCACTGCATCTGATTGATGTCTTATTAAGACATGTCCAACGCGGCTAATACGCAAAATCCCAACTGGCAAAGTCTCTGAATATCATATTACATTTTCAAATCATTTCTTCTGGCCTGCGAGCACAGCTTTGAATCAGTGTCAATGTTTGTCAGGGGACAGTAAATGCCATTGTGGCGTAGTTATTCACCGCTAAGTGTCCCGCAGTGAATCACATGTCCCGCCTCGGGTTGGTATCACTGTTCCAAACGCTCGTCGCTGACAATGGATGTGTTGGCTGTATTAAGCTGTCACTCACCACATCCCTTGTTGAGACGCACAAGCAAGACTGACACAATTATATCCCGTCCTTCACAACTGAGAGCAACACAGTCAATATTTGGCTGGTGGAGAGCGTGTTTTTGATTTGCGATTACTGTAATTCATATGCAGCAGGATCAAAGCAACTCAATGGGATGTTATCCACACAAAGACAGGGCATTTAACATTGTTCAGTTTGATGGCTCGCGCAGTGGAATTTATGAACGGTGACGATACGTCTGCGCTCTGAAGCACATAATGGACTAAATGTGTGAGACAACTGATACCACTCATTCATTATAACTCAATCAAATCCCTTTTTACCAGTTCTTCACTTGCAGCCTGGTGAACTCATGTCAAACCAGTGGTTCCATAAAGAGCCTTTAACATCCATGGAATCTTAAAATGTGTTCTTTAGATTATTAAAAATGTTCTTCACACTATGAAAAACATGGTTCTTATGAGAACTGTTCAATGAAAGGTTCTTTGGGGAACTGAAAATGTTATCACTAAAACTTCATGGGAACACGGATGCCATAGATTCAACCAAGTTTTAAGTCTAGATTTACAAAAAAAAATCATTTCCAGTTTAAGAAGTGATTCAACATTGCATCAACTACTGATGAACGCATTCATTTTTATTTGAATTATCACTCAGTGTGTTATTTACCCATGCATTACTGTCTTTGGAAGGCTTCTTCATATTAAATTGCACAAATTCAGGTTATTTCTTATTTACATGTAATGCAGGAATTATTAATTGAGTATCACATTTGCATGTTCACGGTTCTCTGACGTTGGTTAATGGTCACATGACATACAAGTTTTTTTAGTAAGTGTTTTATTTTAATTTGTTATTTTACCGTGATTTCATTTAATTTTACATTTTTGTGCTTTAATTAATTATTAGATTTTCATTAAACTCACAAACCTCCTTCAGGTCCTTTACAAGCCCCAGTTTGGGAAACCTTGACGTAATGTAATGTTTAATGCACTTCATGTTGTTAACAACAATGAATGGAATATATTTTCTTACTGTTTGTATTTTTATATCAGTATGGTGTACGATTGTCCTGTTTAAATCAATATTATGAACGAGTTAGGTCAAAAGTAATCTAAAAGTAATCTAAACGTAGTCTGATTATATGTACCACTGTACCACAAAACCAGTGATAAGTAGCACAGGTATATTTGTAGCAATAGCCAACAATACATGGGTCAAAATCTACAATTTTGTCATGTAATTTGGAATCAGTAATGGTGTCCAAATTCGACCCCGATCTCATGAAAGTGCGTATAAAAAGTACGCCAAATAAAAACAAAAACTCATGGTATTGATTCACAAAAATTGACTTTGGCGTGCATATGATACGCATGTGTTTGGCGTGCATATATTATGCAGTTTTCGTGTGCATATGCTACGAAATTTGTTGGCGTGCATGTGATATGCAGTTTTCGCGTACATATGATATGCATCTACCCCAAAACCATAATTCTACTCATTGCGTAGCATATACACTCCAAGTCAATTTTTGCATATCAATAAAAGTTTTTGTTTTTATTTGGCGTACTATTTATACGCACTTTAATGAGATCGGGTTGGCAAATTCTAAAGCATATATTTTATAGACTATTGTTCACTGTTTCATAATCACAAGTCATTACTCAAGGGTTACAAGTCATTAGGGTACTACAAGACACAATGATATCCATAATGCTATGCTGAGACAGCTAGTAAGTGTAAATATATTCTGTTTATGTTTATATTGTTCTAAAGCAGCTTAGACAAATACAGTATAAAAAGGCTTATGCTAACTCTTCCATGTAATGTGTCCCTACATTTATATTTATGCATTTGGCAAACCCGCTCTTTACAGTGATCCGCAGTATGTGTGTTCCCAGGGAATCAAACCCACTACTTTGGCATTGTTAGCACTATGTGATAAATGTTTATGAAGACATATATTAAACATGACAAACACAAGAGGTTAACAGCAATTCCACAAGATCCACAAAGCCACAAAACTGACAACATTAAGATGTACAGTTTGTGTCAGAGATATTTATGTGACTTCCCCAGATCTTCTCAGTGCATAATTACATCAGTTTCTGAATGAGCTTTGAAGACAAGCCAGTGATAGCGAGTGCTGTTACTGGCTTGTCTTCAAAATAGTGAGTTGTTTTGTGATTCAGAACTATAGTCTAGATTGACAGCCAGTGTCAATCAAATAATGTGCAAAGTTGTATGGTGAATGATTTCACAACATTAACTGCAGCACAAGAATATTCAGATTATTATCATATACTTATTTTCGACAGTATGTCATGTGGACATGCTAACATAATCAGATTAAGCTTCCAATTTCGAGAAATCATCTGGCATATTTATATTTACAAAAGCAATAGATTTTGTTTACAAGCACAATTATATTCTGATATTGATCAGAATTTGGTTATATTTTGATTATGTAGGTGTCACACATAAACACATTAATATGATAGCCATAACCAGATTAAGATAATATTCGGTTTAAGGTACAGTATCTACTGTTACTGCACATTCATTCATATTCATGTCCAAACAAAGGTCATTCTGGGCGATATTATATCCAGATGGTTGGTGAAAAAAAAAAGTGTGAAGAAGAGTTTAAAAACATAAAAAAATCAGTGTTCAAACCCCAATTCACAAGGATACTGTAATAATATTGAGGTGACAGGTTGGATTTTGCAGAAATTGTCAGTTTTAAGGTGTTGTCACGTTTATGTTTAAGGGCTAAATTCAGTTATTTAATAGCAATTCGATTGGGAATTGTGCATGAGGGCAAACAATATCCACACTTCGTTCGTTTGTCACATGAATTCACCAGGTTGACCAACAAAAAGCTGTTCGTGACCAACAGAAAGCTTCTGTGCTCCATACATCACTTCACTATTGACAATAAACAACAGCCCTTTTTTGCCTACAATCTTCCACCAAAAATTCACTAATGTGATGCAGCTTTACAGTAAATCATTCATCTTTTCGTGGTTATGCTTGTAAACAGAAAGAGGACAGACTGTCACATGTGTGGGTGGGAGTTTCTACATAAGTTCTTATGCAGCGCAATTACAATCGTTAATGTCAAAACATGTAATGAGTAATCCGAATGCAATCAAGAGATTACGTTGCCAAGAACAACGTTGACTAAACAACAGGTATATGTTAATATCAGTACCACGATTGATTGATTGATTGATTGATTGATTGATTGATTGATTGATTGATTGATTGATTGATTGATTGATTGATTGATTGATTGTTACTAACGTTTTTAGGTTTCAAACATTTAGATATTTATTTATATGATGAATGTTACTATCATTTTTCCATTTCAAATGTTTGTTTGTTTGTTTGTTTGTTTGTTTGTTTGTTTGTTTGATGTATAATTTTCTGTTTCTCATTTGTTCGTTTATTTTTATTTGTTTGTTTGTTTAACATTTTTGTTACAAACATGTATTTATTTATTATTTTTTAATTTGATGTATGTTACTAATATTTTTATGTTTTAAACAGAGATGGCATAAAAAGCCAAAGTTCTGTATATAGTGCACCTTTAAAGACATTGTCCAAAATAACTAAAAATGCAGCATAATGGCAAGAGTGAACATCTTCTGTATTTCCAGAAGAAATTAATATGCAATATTCAGTGTTCAGAATATGCTGGTTACTTGTATAGGCCTACAAGTATTAAATAGCGGTGAATATGCAAACACGTCTTTTTTTTTTTTTTTTAAATAAATTATGGACCTTAATCAGAAAATGATATGTTAACATGGCCAATGTGATGTGAAAAGGAATCCGTTTAAAATCTAAACATTATCATGAGTTTGCCAATCCTTAGCGCATCTATTATGACAATCCGGGCATCTATTAAATATGACATTCATTAATCAACTATTTAACCCAGCTTTAAACAGCCTTAGAAGGAAGAAATATTAAATGTGCAACATAAACTTCAGTAAGAGCTGATGTCAGGCAACTGTTTTTCAGGAGGCTCAGAGACAGGGGACTGTAATGGAAACAAATGAAGAGATATAAGCATGGAGACAAATCCATATTTCTCTCCGTCTTGCTCCCTCTGGAACAGTGGCTCCCTTGATGTGTCTAATCAATCTTAGGCAAGCTGCCGACATCTTCAGTGCCAATCCAGCCTGTGACAAAATTGCCGTGCCATTCACGATTAGCTGCATGCAAACAGTAGCTCTCATGTAGGTCAGCAGCTCTTTTGTGTTTCTACACTTTCTATCCATTACGTGTATTCGTTCATACATTCAGCCTCTTTTGTTCCTATTAAATACACACAAACCTTTAAGTTCACACATTCTACTCCGACATTATTACCAGCTTCAGACAAGCATGTCATTAAATCTGCACTTTAACGTGCTTGACAAATGCAGTGCAGTAACCGAGCTCCACAGTCTTTTAAAATTAAAATTGCTCATAACATTTTTTTTCCTCAGGAATTAAGGTGAACTGATAAATACAGTGATTAAAGACACCTTAGGAACCCTTCAAGTCAATTAAGGTTAGAACACCAATCAAGTGTAGAGAAAGCACACTGTTTTAAATTAGAGACTGTTAATTTGCCTCCTCCACCTCAGAACAATAAAAACACGAGGCTGTGCACTTTTAGTAAAAGAAGAAAGCTTTCTCTCGTGTTGCTATGGCAACACAGACAATCTCTCGCTCTCTAGTTCAGTATGACTGAGGCTGAAGTCAATATTCACAACCTCAGCTGAAAGCAGCCATACCTCTCTCTATCTGCTGTATTATCTGTTACGCACTTCCTTCAGACACTTTCAGAATAACTGGAAGTGATGGAGCTACAAAAACTATAGCTTCAAATTATTTAACAGATCGGTATAATGTCTCATACAAAATTTCATCGCAAATTATGTGTATGCATTATACGTTTTGTATATTGATTTGTATCTTATAGGCGTTATTTTAGTATAATTGAGATACTATTATAGTTTGTTTGTATATATATAGAGAGAGAGAGAGAGAGAGAAAAAACTATTTTCCATTTTAATTGTTACTATTTTAGTAATTTATTGCTTTAGTAGTTTTGCCATTGTTGTTTATAGTTGTATTGATTTATATATAGCTATATTATTATTATTATTTTATTATTATTTTATTTTATTTACTGTAATAATCATGTCCCATGTAAAGGAAAAAAATCACATACTTTTACATTATTTGATATATTGATATATGTTTAGAAAACAAAAAAACTTATATTAAATGTATGTTTTTCTTTTATTTATTTATGTGTTTGTTTGTTTAGCTAGTTAGTTAGTTAGTTAGTTAGTTAAATAGTTAGTCGTTTAGCAGACTATCTATCAATGTCAGCACATTTCATTCATATTTCACATTCACAATATCATGTCCCCTTAATCTCCATTACATTTCAATGTTATTTTTAATTTTTATGGTCCCACTTTATATTAGGTGGCCTTAACTACTATGTACTTACATTTAAATTAATCATTTGATACAATGCACTTATTGTGTACATACATGTTTTTACATTGTACTTATATTTTTAAAAATACCTATATGTAGTTGCATCTGTAATTAATTTCTGTAATTACATTTATAATTACACTGTTGACCCATTCCTTACACCTTAACTCACCCTTAAACCTACCCAGACCACCAAACCTGTCCCTAACCTTACCCGTATCCCCCCTCAATAGCAGCAGAAGTGTTTTGCAATACAATATGAACACAATAAGTACATTGTACTTATTTTTTCATGTAAGTGCATAGTAGTTAAGGCCACCTAATATAAAGTGTAACCATTTTTATTTTTTTAAATATGTAAACAAACAAATAAAGCCTACCTTACTTTTGCTTTCACTGAAGTTAAGAAATAAAATATGATTCTCAGTCTATGTACTAAAAGCACTATAAAATGCTTCTACATAACAATTTGAGTAAAAATGTTTAATGTAAATATTAACATGAATAGAATGTATTTGTTATGGCCCCCGTGTGTGTGTGTGTGTGTGTGTGTGTGTGTGTGTGTGTGTGTGTGTGTGTGTGTGTGTGTGTGTGTGTGTGTGTGTGTGTGTGTGTGTGTGTGTGTGTGTGTGTGTGTGTGTGTGTGTGTGCGTGTTTTGCTATACTTGTGAGGACCAGATGTCCCCACAAGGATAGTAAAACTTGACATTTTTGACTTGTGAGGACATTTGGCCGGTCCTCACAAGGGAAATAAATTATTAAAAATTCTGAATGAAGTTTATCTCAAAATGTAAAAATGCAAAAAGGTTTCTGTAAGGGGTAGGTTTAGGTGTAGGGTTGGTGTTGGGCAATAGAAAATAATGTTAGGTCAGTATGAAAACAATAGAAGTCTATGAAAGTCCTCACAAGTATAGTAAAACCAACATGTGTGTGTGTGTGTGTGTGTGTGTGTGTGTGTGTGTGTGTGTGTGTGTGTGTGTGTGTGTGTGTGTGTGTGTGTGTGTGTGTGTGTGTGTGTGTTTGTGTGTGTGTGTGTGTGTGTGTGTGTGTGTGTGTGTGTGTGTGTGTGTGTGTGTGTGTGTGTGAGTGTGTGTGAGTGTGTGTGTGTGTGTGTGTGTGTGTCATACATATGCTATATACATGTGCTATATACATAAGTTTATTCAGCCTTACCAAAATAAAAAAATAGTCACTCCCGCTCTCTTATTTTCTCATTTCTCATCTTCTTGAGAAAACAATTCAAAATGTGTGGGGTTTTTTTTCCCTCAGACATAGTGAATGTTTAATGCACACACCAGGCAGATGAGTGTCTCATTAGGGAGTGGAAGGCTAGTGTTGCTTTACGGTTCTGTTCTGACTCTGTTTTAATTACGCGGGGGGAAACAGTGTGGCTGGTGGCAGTTGAGTGATTAGGCTTGCGGGCAGGCAGAGCCCTGGGGCCTGTCATTATTATGCTCATTCAACTCGGCTCTAATGAAAAAGTCAACTCAACACCAGTTCTGTTCTCCAGAACAAGAACTCATGGCAGGAGCGCTGTGTGTGTCTTGCTGGCTGCAGTCAGTGGGGTATATAGAGTACCGTTGGAATACTTTTTGCTTTTTACATTAACTCACCAAAACTAGTACATGTAAGATAATAACTTTAAATACTTCATATTTTTCACATCCAATTCATAAAGGCAAAGAAGTAAATTTGTTACAATTGTTCTTATTTCAAAACACTTAGCAATTATTAATTTGATTTCAGCTCTTCATTTTATTCCTGTTCTTTGTTATACAACTGATCATTTGCAGTTGAATAACATCTAGAATTTAAAAGAATTATTCACCTAAATAATAATATTTGCCAAGAATTTATTCCATCCAAGATGTAGATTTTGTTTCTTCAACAGAACAGATTTGTAGAAATTTAGCATTCATCACTTGCTCACCAACGGATCCTCTGCAGTGAATGGGTGCCGTCAGAATGAGAATCCAAACAGCTGATAAAAACATCACAATAATCCACTAGAAATCCACACCACTCCAGTCCAACAATTAAACTCTTTTAACATGAAAAGCTGAGTCTATATAATAAACAAATAATAATTAAGATATTTTTTACTATCCATGATATTGATTTCTCCAGTCAAAAAGTTGTCTTGTCTGAATCAGGAGAGAAATATGCACAGATCAGGCATCATTTATAAGTGAAAACAGTCCAAAACAGTTTTAAACAAACATATTTGTGGATTTTGATGTGAAAGGACAACAGGGATGGAATATGGATCGGTATTTCGGCTAGAAGTGACATTTAATAATGCCTTGATGAAGGATTTGTTTCTGACAAACACACAGCTTTTCACATCACAAGATTGTTTGGACTCTCATTCTGATGGCACCCATTCACTGCAGAGGATCTATTGGTGAGCAAGTACTATGTCACAAATGCTACATTTGTCCAAATCTGATGAAGAAAAAAAACACATTTTTATTTTGGATGGCCTGAGGGTAAATTTTCAGCAAATCTTTATTTCAGGGTGAACTCTTCCTTTATACAGAATAGCCCACGGTTCAGTAAATCACTGAACAAGTTTGAGAGAGTGTAATGAATAATTAATCTCTAAAACGCTGATAAACTTTCAATTTTAAACATTAAATTGAAGAAAAAAATAATTGAACAAAAGCAGCTCACCATACAACTGTAAAACAAAACAAATAACATTCACTCAGTAAGTGAGTAACTCACTCATTCATATACTCATTAATCAGTTGTGGCTTTCCAAATGTCTAGGCCTTGACAGCACTGACACAATAGGATGCTACAGAAGGTAGAGTTGATAATATTTGAAATTACTAAGGAGCAATGAATAAATGCTGACACACACACACACACACACACACATACACACACTCGAAAAAAAAAAAAAACATAGGAAATGTCATTTATTTATATTATTGATTTTATCTGGCATGCACAACATGGAGTGATGGGTTCGTGTTGAAGAGCTGCAAGTAATTTATTCACATAATGTTCTCTCTCTTGTTATGTAAGGAAGTGTAAATGTCAACATTATCATATATGTCCAAATGAACTGAAGTTTGTCAGGTAAAGATTAGCTTATTGATGCGATAAAATCAATCAGCTGTCTTATTTCAACTTTTATTCAGTCGGAGGCTTCTGTAAATATTTATACACCAGTTATGCTTCAAGCTTAATGGTGCAATGTTGTAACTCAGTGCCTCTTTACATAACAACTAGGCTGAGTTGTAACTTAAAGCTGTGAACTGTTCCCTGGACTCCAGCTGCTGTCCTAGAGATGCTTCTGCTAACTCCTTCCCTACTAATATCCTCTACATGGACTGTGCCAAAACCCCCTGCAGCCAAACTCAACCAATACAACTCAAGTCTGCCATCCCTAGTCCCTACAGTCCTGCGTCAGGGTTGGTATTTGACGGCTCTCATCTTAAAGGTCAACTCACAGCCCTCCACCCATGAGACTGTCAGGTCAACCAGGATGACCTTCTTTGCCTCTTCAGACCAGATAACTACACATGGCCTCAGGCTTGTGTGGGCAATCCATAGAAACGGCAGTATTTACCTCCGGTCAGCCCTTGTTTGCCCTCATGCTTGGGTAGTCTGCATTATTTCTTTCTAGGTCTGTTAAAATGGTTACATACTCTTTTAAAAAGTATTTTTAGAAAAATCAAATAATAAAAAAATAATATAACATGGATTTTATAGTCTTTTGACAGACGCAAGTTTGGTTCCCATACTAAAAATTATGCATTTTTAAAATCTTGTCCGAGTCAAAACTTACCTGAATGCATTATAAAGGTTAAGGTTTTAGGTTTCTCTCCCCATGACCAATTGATTTTAGTCTGACATCAGTCAGCATTTATTCTGCCTCGTATTTTTCACATTGTTAGTGAATATCACGAGGACAATACCAAGTCTCCATCTGAGCGTCCCTAGAGGTCAGCACTTTTGCTTTCTCTTTCTTTATTTGTACATTTTGTGTTAGGATTAGGGCTATCAAAATTAACAAGTTAATTGACCCTATGCAAAGACCCACCCCCCTTAGTTACTGTTGCTAATATGTCTGTTGCACACCACACATCATGGTCTCACGCAGTTAAAAATGCATTGAGGAAACTGACAATGCACCGACAGACAAGACACAGCAGGTTACTTAGCAAAGAAATTTTCAAATTTTGTCATTTTTTAGAAAAATTCCACCAACAAATACCGTTTTGTGGCTCTTTAATGTGTCATAACAGATCGCTGTATTGCCTCATATCAAGCGGCACGTGAACCAATCATCTTTTCATATTTACTAGTTAAAGCATGGAATAAACATGAATGAACATTAGAAGCTATTTTATTTCAACCACGGAAAGATGTCAATCTGAGTCCATCGTTAATCTACTCTCCTGTCTGGTTTGTTTGTCAGAAAAAATGGCGTATTCTGTGATATGGTTGGTCAGATCGCCTGTCAATCAATCTCCCTGCGAAAGGACAATCGGTCTTTGTCAGTCACGTGCGTTTATTATGTGTGACGTCACCGAGGCGCCATTTTGAAGGTATCGTTGCATTGAGCAGTGAACTGAAAGTGTACAGAGCTGTGCAGAAAAGACCGATTAAATCGTCATACTGGAGAAACAGATGCAAACCAAGTAGATACGGTACCGAGATAATCTCAGCAATTTTTTTTAGGAACCGTAATTTATATAATTTGTCACTGATGATTAACAATTAACACTGATCCATACTACCTGACGCAAAAAGTTGAGTGCCGCCGGCATCGCTGCCTCCAACCTCATTGGATATATGATTATCTTGTTTACAGTATAAAAACTTATATTATTTACTCATCCACTTATATGTTCTGTTTTTGTCTACCATTGATTTGCACACATAAGTTGCACGATTGTAAGTATTTACATCATGTGAGTGTCTACCATAAAACCTTACCCTGTTTGTTCACAATTTTCCATACTTCATTTGGCTGATAACAAGTATTGATAAGTACAAATAACAAGGAGACAATCAAAAACACATTTATGAAAATGGCATTATGCATACTTTATTATTAATGCAACACTGTGTTAAAAATCAGTTTCAAAATGCATAACAGAAGATGTGACAAGCATGATGAATCATCAACACACTTGATGACTTTTTTAGTGGACACAAAAATAGCAAGTACTACAAAAAAAGCTGAATAAATTAAGAAGAAGATGATGTTTAGATGCTTCTGCCAAACATTTCTGATAACCCTTTCTGCATGGATTCTTAGAAGTGCTAGATGATCTGTCAAATACTAAATAGTGCTTGTAGGTAGAAGACATTTTGACACACTTTCACACTGAATGGTTTCTCTGTGGAAATCTCAAAATAGTCTATCAATGCTATTGTGTCCAAAGGACTCCACAAACTAGTGAGGCATAATTCTGTAACTGTCACAGTTGTCTAAAACAGTGTTTATGCAGGCAGATCCGATCTGAGGTGCATGAGGTTAACATAAGTATTTAAAATGAAGTGAGAATTTTCCTTATGTCTGACATGAAAAGCAGCATAAGGCCATTTCTGTCAGGACCACTATCGTCAAAAGAGAGATACTTGGCATAAAGTTTTGGTTTGGCGGTATGGTTCTGTTCTGTGCAAAAACTCCCTGCCCATCCATGCAGCCTGTCATGAATGACCAGGGAGAGCAACAATAATAACCCCCCTATGGGAAACAGAACAGAACAAAGCAGAAATCATTAATGTACTTAATGATATTTAAGTGTATTTAGTGTATTTAAGTCTGATTCAGCAAGGAATATCAGAAAGACAAGTCCTGACTGCGAAAGGAGGAGTTGGGGATGGAGGAGGGTGATTTGCTCCAGAGCAAGCGGAAAAAGCTGCTGATTGATATGGAAGAGAGCTTATATAGGAATGCCGCGATAGGTGTTGTATTCCTATAGGTAGATACGATCAGCTGATGCAAGCTTGACTCATGTGACCTGCCAGAACTAACGCTAACGCTTCATAAAAACCTTTATGGCAGGGATACTCAACTCTAGCCCTCAGAGTCCACTTCCTATAGAATTTAGCTACAACCTCCAATCAAACTCACCTGCCTGTAACTTTCTAGTAATCGTGAGGATCTTGGTTAGTCTGTTCAAGTGTATTTTATTAGGGTCGAACCTCAACTCTGCAGTAAAGTGGACCTCAAGGGCCAGAGTCGAGAACCCATGTAATAAAGGTTCCCAAATTTGGCATACCTGTACAATGCTTTACTTTGAAATGGCTGAAAAACTATCAGACATCCTGAGTTTACACTACAGCAGTCAGTATTCTTCTGTGAACACACAAGTAAGTTACATTCAGTTAGTGACAATGAGTGGTGTCATGTGAAGCCGACCATCTCCTCCAGCCTGGTGGGTCATCGTCTCAGCTGGCTGCAATGTGTTTTTTTCTTAACTGCTCCCACTTACTGTTTAGTCACACCTAGTCTAACTATATGAAATGAAAATGTACAAAAATGTAGTCAGTACTTTTTAAAATTGTAAGAAATAAAAATGAGAAACATTAGAAATGTATTTTAGTGAAGTATTCAGTTGAAATTACACTTGAGTTGAGTACAAACCCCCAAAAACAATATTTAATTTCAGTAACGTTAGTGAAATAAAATAACTCGTTACACCACCTATGCATAAAACGATTGCAAGATATTTCATGGTACATGGCTCTGGTTGTCTGTTTAATAGCATTGACCCTAAATAACATGTGAATATAATGTTGGCTACTTCAGAAAACAGAAAATAAGCACATCTAAAAAATCTCTTACTTACCTTTATGAAAATGTCGAGGGTAAATGAACATAAACGGAGGTATGTTGGCAAATATGATGATTTTGCGTATCGCCGCTGCAACCGAGGCCATCTGACGCGGCGACACCTCTTGTTGTCTAGTCTTTTTTTCAAGTGTGAGACCTAAAATATCTTTCTTTGTGGTGAGTTTTTAACCTTTTCTATCATGTAATTCACTATTGCAGACTTTAACACAACGAGAATGTACCATTTTAAATCAAATGAAAAAGACAAGTCTCCAACTAGAGAACACCTCGGCTTTGATACCTTACAAATGGCAGCGATACCCAAAATGCACTTTGATTCTTGTGAGTGTGACGTCACCTGACAAAGATCAATTGTGCAATTCATTTTTTCACTTTAACACATTTAATATATCGCAATTAATGCAGCATCCATTTTTTTCTTGGTATCCTTTGGCTAGCATTACAGTAGGCTATATGAACACTATAGGCAAGCATGATAAGACGCAAAAGAGAACTTAATTCAGTACGCTCTCTGTGAACTCAGGCATCCAACACACGCACAGAAAGCCACTTCGTACAGTTCTCTTTCGCGCCTCAATGGACAGAAAACACATAATTATGTCACAATGCCCATTTTTGTTGAGTGACCTGGTAAACACAGCCTTACAGTAGAGTGAAAATGCATGTAATAGAGACATCAGTAGCAGTATTGGTATCAGTGATACTGGCCTTCATTAATATTAGGCTACTTAGTAAGAAGATGCCATTAAACCCGTATTTGAAATATACATTCTTCATGTGGTTTCTACATAAATTTGGAGATTAAATGTGAAATTATGACAATATAAATATATTAATATACAATTAATCACAATTAATTACTTATTTTTTTAATCAGTTGACAGTATAGTTGGGATACCAGTGATGCTGTAATGGTGTTGAAGGTTAGGACGGTTCCAAGAGCTCTAATCATTCTACCAAGGAGGGCCCAAGTCTATACAGATCCTCAAATCTGGCCCACAACATCCGGAGTTGGAGCTAAACTCTGCAGCGCATTGGCCCTCCAGGGCAAAATTTGAGGAACCCTGGAATGTACTGTTCAGAAGGGCCCAGAAACCATAGTGGCACCCCTGCTCACAGCAGGAAAAGACATTCAGAAGAGCTCCAGCTTTCACATGTCGACCTACATAACTTGGGATGTCCTGTCTTGTCCGCCTTAGGTGTGACACAACCTCATGGCTCTTGATTCTTATCTATAAATATCATAAAATGTTTTTCCACTTCTTTTTACATGCATTCTTTTAACAGCTGTTGGATGAAAAAAAAAAAAAACAGTCCATATCTATAGCAAATTTAGCATACTTCAGTTAGTATTGCCAGTAATGCATCTGTGTCTTTACTACTGCATACTTTTCCATCAATTAATATATATATTGAGAGAGAGACTCTATATAAGTCTTGGATTAAGTTCTCACTACCTTTGGAGTTGTTTCTAGGTTGTTTGCTTTCATTTGTCACAGGCAACAGGTGATGATGATGATACCATACATTGAAATGAATGATTTTGACTGCTTGTTCATTTTACTTAATAAAAATAAAACAACACACTTATTATACATTTTGTCCTAATTTAATTTCATTGTGTTTAATCCACTTAAATATAGGCTCCATTTGCGTTTGGACTACAAATACAAATAATTTTTGTAGCATTAACTGAAACAGTGAATTTTTAGTTCTTAGCAGGCTTTGCTTAAGCCTGGATCAGGAAAGTATTTGTTGAAATTAAGTGTTATTTCATGTGTTTTGGAGTGAAAGGAAAAACCAGTTAATGTTAAACGTTCAATTATGTTGGACATTTAAAAGAGTTTCTGTTATGTTGAAGTTTTGTGGTTACCACTGTGCTTATGGTTAGGCTATGGGTACATATATTTTAATTGTATGATTAAATTAAGAATATTAACTGCTTACCTTAACAAAAATATATAGCTTACATATTTTTCAGTGTACGGTGGTTCACTGTTAGTCCTGACTTTTCATTTCTAGCATTTGCATTGCATGGCTAAAGAGATTTTGTGTTTGTGAGTTTGAGCGCTGTTATAGCACTTCCCAAGGCATTTGAATTTATTGGATGACCTCTGCCTAAACCTTTTCTTTGTTTTTCTTTTCTGCTGTAATGAGGAGGTTTATTCCCCTAGTCAAAACAATTGGAGAAATTCTGAAGCTTGTTATACTCTTTTCCAAATCAAACTACTGAGTTCATTAACTTAACATTTTATGCATTGGGTAGACGTTTTAATCCAAAGCAGCCTACATTGCATCACATAAATATTTTATTGTTGTTAGTGTTGTTAGTGTCATGCTTTACTGTTTGAGCTACATGCGTGTTGAGAGAAACTGTACAAGCTAAGTAACGATCGTTCCCTGGATGTGATGACAGTTGTGGTCCCTGCAAAGATTAGGTCATGTGGGACTGACCCGTTCTCCAGATCGACTGATCACTGCAAGGTCATCTGGCTGAAGAGCGCTGGAGCAGGCCAGGCACAGTGGGATGTCACCTTTCTGAACAGATGTGTCAATACACCCATTCTCAGTCATGAGGTCACCCTTTGAGCCATTACTGAGAAGATCTCGCTTTTCACGCCGAGGGCTGAGATTGTTCTGAATTTATTGGTCTCAAAGAGTCCTTCAACTGCAGCATGAAACAGCTCTCAGCTCCTTTCATGTGAGATGAAGTGCTCCCATTTGGATGTATATTCAGAAACATCCATAATCTTCTGGGAATGTTCAGGCTACTCAGTTTCTTATATATATATATATATATATATATATATATATATATATATATATATATATATATATATATGTGCTGTCAATCGATTAAAAAATTTAATCGCGTTAATCACAGTCATGGACTGTGATTAATCATGATTAATCACAAATTTAAAATACTAGGATTTACTTGTAAATGTGTTGAAATAAAGAAATGCATGACAAACTAGTTTAAGGAAACAGAACCTTTCACACTTCCGCCAGGTATGAGACATAATCCGTATTATTCTTTTATCATTATTCTTTTGTTTTTATTCAGCCATTGTCAGCCTTTAAACTGGAAATAAAATGTTTACCAAGCCACATCGCTTCAATCCCAGTATACATTTACCCAACTATTATCAAAAGTATTTCTAAATAAATACCACAAAACATTTCTTGCGTCCTTTATGTGAAGTATTATGACAAAATGCATTATTATGAAGAATTGGACCTGTTCTGCAGGTGCATTAGAGCTAACATTAGCATCATGCTTCATAAAACAATTTATGAGATTAATAGTACACTTTTACTCAGAACTCACTTTAAACCACCATCGAGTGTTTGTAATAACTTCCTTTTGCGATCACATGTTGAATTTGGTCCTTTACTGTTGTTAAAATATTTATAGCCTTTTATATCACTGCACAAATTAGCATTTCGGTTGTACACATTCAACTCAAGAAAATCACATACAGACCATTTCCTATCATAATCGTGTGTTTATTATCTTATATAATCTATAGTGGCTGTTGTCATGTTTATTTCTGCTGTGTAAAAGCCTTAACATGTATGCTCTGCTGAAACTCACGTTGTTTGATGTTACAACCGCCTCTCCGTTCTTAAGTTGCCAAGGATACATTCCAAGTATAATACATGTTAGTAAAATGATCTATTTTAATTTTTATTTGTCTATATACACATTGGGCGGCCACGGTACATTATAAAAGTAGCCCAAATAACCGCAACCCACGGCTCTGTAATTTTTCTCGCGACTGTATTTTCAAAATAGCCCACTTGTGCTGTTACCCTGGCAACACTGTGCTGTACCCTCATCACACAATGATAGATGGGATTGACCTCCCTTCCGCGCTGTGGTGACGGGAAGAAGTTGGGGTCAAACCTTATCAAACGATTCATTTGCGTTGAAAAAATATTAACGCGTAAAATTTTTTAGATTAATCGTATGTGTTAACATGTTAACGTTGACACCCCTAATATATATATATATATATATATATATATATATATATATATATCAGTGTGAACCACTTTGTCCTGTACTGAAACTGTTTTAGTGCCATGTTAAATTTAAATTTAAAAATAAAAGATTACGATATTAAAGTCGAAATACTATGAGAATAAAGTTGAAATGTTTCAAGAATAAAGTTGAAATATTACGAGAATAAAGTCGACATGTTTTGAGAATGAAGTCGAAATACTATGAGAATAAACACGAAATATTTAGAGAATAAAGTCGACATGTTTCGAGAACAAAGTCGAAATACTACGAAAATAAAGTCAAAAAGTTTCGAGAATTTTAATCGTAGAAATTAAAGTTATAATATTTTGAGAGTATAGCCTATATTGTGCATGCAAAAGGCCTGCATTGAGAGCACCGGGAGAAGTTGCCAGGCCACCGGAATTGATTTGAATATTGTTGCGTCCGAGCGGCCGCATCATCTTACAATTTTGTGCTTTGTTGCTTTTACACAGCTCAGCTTTCAAATTCTGCCAGTTTTATAACGAAATACAAATTATAAATGTGTTTTTGTTCTTTATTTCAAGTTTATAGCATGATATAAAGTGAAGGAACATCATAAGGCATGAAAAAAAAACAGTTTAGCCTAATATGTAATGAAAATAATGTCTCATCAAATATTTCGACTTTATTCTTAAAACATTTCGACTTTAATCTTGAAACATTTCGACTTTATCCTCGAAACATTTTGACTTTATTCTCGAAACATTTTGACTTTATCCTTGAAACATTTCGACTTTATTCTCGAAACATTTTGACTTTATTCTCGAAACATTTCGACTTTATTCTTGAAACATTTCAACTTTATTCTCGAAATATTTAGACTTTATTCTCAAAACATTTTGACTTTATTCTCGTAATATTTTGACTTTATTCTCGTAATTTTGACTTTATTCTCATAGTATTTCGACTTTATTCTCGTAATATTTTGAATTTATTCTCGAAATATTACGACTTTAATCTCGTATTTTTTTTTTTTAATGTGGCACTAAAATGCCGCCGTAGTCCTGAGGCAGATGGTGATTGAGATTTTTTTTTTTTTTTTTTTTTTTTTACATGTGTTTGTATATGTGTGCTAGCTCTGTCCATCTGCCCACCTATCAGAGAAAAAAAAATCACTTCAGGGTTGGTTATTATAGTTTACTAAAACTAAAAATTAAATGAAAAATTAAAAACATAAAAAAAGAATCTTCATTACCTTAAATAAAAGAAATGATATAGATAGATGATAGATAGATAGATAGATAGATAGATAGATAGATAGATAGATAGATAGATAGATAGATAGATAGATAGATAGATAGATAGATAGATAGATAGATAGATAGATAGATAGATAGATAGATAGATAGATTGGGTTGAATCGTCTCGTTTGGCTCACTGTTGGCAGGTTTTCCATTTAAAAATGTGTAGTTTGAGTGCAGTCAGACACTAAACTTATTTTAGAAAAGTGTTAATGTACCTTAATATTATACAAGTGAGAATTGTGTAATAATAAATCATAATTAAAGCATATGTTTATTAATTATGATAGAATTAATTATAATTTAACTATATTTGTTTGTATTATGCTTAGAATTATTCAAGTCGTAACTAAAAATACGCTATAAGAAAATGTCAAATTAATAACTTATGACATTGAATTAGTTTTTATCTTTAGTACCATAATCATCTCACAGGTAACACCTTAAACACCTCTGCCATGTGTGATGGTTAAATTTAGCTGAATCCTCACAAGACTTTACTGTTCAGACAATAGCATAATAAGAAACCACTTGTAATCAGACTGAAAGCAACACAAGTGTACATGGCCTATACTTGGCCCTATTAGAAAGAAAGAAAGAAAGAAAGAAAGAAAGAAAGAAAGAAAGAAAGAAAGAAAGAAAGAAAGAAAGAAAGAAAGAAAGAAAGAAAGAAAGAAAGAAAGAAAGAAAGAAAGAACATTATGTGGTTGTAATTTGTTGTTTTGTGTTATCCTGTATGGACGATAAAATTCCAATGTGCTGTTTGAGTCAATAGTGGAGCGCAACACTGGTTCATACCATCAGCCTAATAGATTACAGAGAAAGTGACTGTGCGCAATAACAAAGCTTCACCCTAGCAAACCTCCTGTCTTCCAGACCTCAAGGCTGGAGTGATCACTTAAGGAAACATTTTCCAGTAAACCCATCCAGCAATCACATAACATTTGAATCCAAAACAGGCGAAACAAAGCTGTTCCAACAGCTTGGTAACCCACAACCTCAAAACGTCAAAGCAATTACCCCTTAAAAAATATGGGAAATAGTCCTTGCACGACGCAGTCATATGGAGAATGGAAACTTAAAGGGTTTCAGGAGGTTATATATCACTGAAATGAATTACTGTAAACATGGACTAAATGATTTTTTTAACATATCATATTTCCATTTCACACATATTTTCCTGGTCCAAACCTGGTCAGAGCTCACTCATCCAGTGAATATGAGTCCACCAGGAATTTTTTAAGGTTCATTTCTTCTGGTTATTAATAACAAGTTCTGCGTCAACCCTCCAAAATATATTATGATTACAATTAGCACGGCTTTCTTTGATCTCAGCAAGGGCTTTAACATGACATGCCAAATAGCTTGAAACTGAGAGACTGCAGGATCTATCGAATGTAAAAATGCATACTTAGTGAACGATCACCTACTGTGATGATGATTCACATTTTTCAAAAAAAATATATAATAGATGTTACTTTTGGCCATTACTCTGCGGTTTTGAAACTCTGCAGAATGTGTGTGTTTTAGTGATTTTGAAAGAAGTTCAGTTGTTTGTGTTCACCAAGGCTGTATTTATTTAATCAAAAATACAGTAAAAACTGTAATACTGTGAAATTACAACATTTTACAATTACACAATGTTTTCATATTTTAAAATGTAATTTATTCATGTGATGCAAAGCAGAATTTTCAGCATTATTACTCCAGTCATCAGTGTCCCTCAGAAATCATTACAATATAGTGATTTGTTGCTCAAGAAACATCTATTATTATTAAATTACAGTTGTGATGCTTTTTTAAACAATTTAAAAGTCTGTCACTTATATAACTTAATGCTTAATGCCGAATAAAAGTGTTAATTTCTTCTGTCTTCGATCAAATTATTAGTTAATGATAAGACATGTACTATTACACGGGAAGTAGGAGTCATTTGGGGCTTTCCATGCATGCAGACATTTTTTTCATAGTTATTCACATTATACATAAACACTGCAGGAATAGTGAAATAAAAAAAAGTGCAATATTTCAACCACACAGCTAACATAAACTGACACAAAGCGCTAACACCATGAAAGCTACTGACAGTAAAGCTCTTTTTGTTTGTCCAGTTTCAACGGGCTATTGCTTCTGTGCTTAACAAGATTAAGAAATGCTGGACAGAATCATGAAATATTAAGGACAGAAAGAAAAAGAGGTCCTAAGTGCAGAAAAGAAAAGGTCCCATCTCACCACTGGCAATTATATTTGCCAGAAAAGCCACTATGGGTCAATAACATCCACTGAGAGGAAGAGCTAATTAGCCAGCAATTAAACCCCCTCAAGAGGGCAAAGAGAGACCCAGTCACCCAAAGTCTCCAGGCCCATTTCATGTGCAGCTGAGTAATAAACAACCCTTTGCTCTATTGACCTGCGGGCACTTTGTCCAAATTCACTTTGCTCTTAGGTCACTACAGTGGAGTGGGACTCAGTGAAGACTAATTTGCTACATAAAGATATTGAAGGTTTTGTAATTATTACTGTATTGCATGTCATATAAAAAAAGTTCTTGGCTACTAACTTGGGTTAAACATGCAAAAGTATGCTTTTGCATGTTTAACCTAAGTTAGTAGCCAAGAATTTTTTTTTGTCTAGCAGATGTATTTGGACTGTGCTGTAAAAATAAAGTTAGGTCAGGAACTTGCAACACTGTTAATAATTCATGATTATTATGCATTAATCCACAGACAAACTCAAAAAAAAAAAAAAAAAAAAAAAAAAAATAGACAGTTTTGCTCGTGGATATCATTTATACATCTGATATAATGAACCTTGCAAACTTTATTAAAACCAGTATAGGTCTTTGAAGGTTATTTTAAACGTTGTGAAGCTTGACATATGAAATAATAGTCAAGAATAAAAAGGTTTACTTTACAAAATATTAAAAAGGGAAGAAAGTTTGTGTATTGTGTTTTATATTGAGTATTATGGAAGACTGTTTCCGCCACTAAATTAAAAAAATAAATAAATAAAAAAGGTATAATTGCGACTTTTTATCTCACAATTGCGAGTTTATATCACACAATTCAGTTGCTTGTTATAAAGTCTGAATTGTGAGATACAATTCACAATTGCCTTTTTTATTGTGTTTATTTAGTGGCGGAAACAGGCTTCCATAATACTCAATAAAAACACAATACGCAAACCTTTTTTAATAATTTAATATTCAGAATTATAAAATAAGAATCTGACCTTTTTTTTTCTCAGAATTGCATGATATAAACTTGCAATTGTTCAGTTGTTATAAATTTTTTATTTTTTATTTTTTATTTATTTTTTTTTTTTTTTTTATGTATATGCAGTTTGGTGCAGAATACAGATATTATGTATATGGCCAAAAAGGCTAATACTAATATAATTAGTATAATTATAACTATAGCAGACTGTAGTACAAACATACTTACATAAAATGCATATAAATACAATATGACTTTATATCTCCTACAAATATGTCTAAGATGGTATTTAAATGCTTAGTTTCATGATCAAGGCAGTGTAGTTTTTATTGTGAGGGCACTTGCTAAAAAAAGTATAAATTGTCAATCAGACAAGAGAAATAATGTATTCATATAATATAGTCTTTATAAGGTTAAAAGTGTCCAGTTCATTCAAACAGCAATGTAGAATAAAGGCCTTGTAACATTAACGATGGAAAGTTGTTTAAAGAATTCACCTTCATCAAGCATTTTGACTGGTCATTATTGATTTCAATTATTCAGTTCATATTCAATCAGCCTGCAAAGCCTAATGACGGCCTATTAACACAATCAAATTAACAGGATGTTTCAGCATGTAACAATTTAATCCTTTTGTCGTCTTCATCACTCCATCTGAATGAAATACAAATTTTCTCTTTTAATCTCACACCTGTAGTCTTCCATTATTATTATAATCGGACTTTCAGTGCTGATTCATATTAAACAACTCTCAGGGAACATTGTGTTTCTCGAAGATCATCAAATAGCTTTATTTCGATTAGATCATTAGCTATTCATCCACTTTTTGATTTTGGAGCAAAACATATGAGGCATTTCAGCCAGTTTCATCATTGGGTTGCTGCTATGCTGTAATTTTTACAACCCTTGTTTAAAGACAGAGAGGGTCATTGTGCCTTAAAAGCAAGTGATGTATGACTGTTTTATCACAGTTAACTCGCTCCAGTGCTTTAACGAATTGAACTATGCCCTGGGGAAACAGTCACGCTAATTCCTCAGCCTCTTATTATTATTATCACCACGATTGCCTTTTTTTTTTTTTTTTATCGTTTAGCGTGTGCTAGATGCTAGCGGTGTTCATTCCGAACTCCAAACCTCAGAGGTCATTACCAGTCCTGTTTTCCTCTCCTCCTCCTCCACACCAAGGATACGGCCTGACTTGGAGACTAAACAGATGGCTGTGCACCATCCAAGATGACAGCCCATCAGAACAGATGGCAATCTAAAGGGCACCAACCTCAAGATCCACACAGTGAGAGAGAGCACTGCTGTCACCGGAGCGAGACTTTACACATGATACGCTGTAGCATCTCTGTACTGCAAATTATTGTGCTTTTGTTAACAGAGTGCCGCCCATTCGTAATGTGTCACGAGCAGGGTCACACCCAGCAGAAGACGTCAGTCATCAAACGGCCGGTTCGTTTCTGTTTGGAAGTATCTAAAGAAGTATCTTGTCTTACAGCCACTTTCTATTTTGTGAAGCTCAGCAACCTTGTTCTTCACGTCAGAACTATATTCTTCGGTTTTACTCCTTGTGATGGATGATTAAGGGAATTTGGCCTTTGTGTTCCTCATATTTATAATCCTGTGGAACAGGACGTCGTAGCTGGACAATTTCATGCTCCTATAGTCACCCAGGTGTGCTAAAAATTGTAAATATGAATGGGAATATACTTCTACTTGTAAGAATTTATAGGGATGCCAACATGCATTGGGGAAAAAAAAAAAACATTTACTTCATAATGTGAGTTTCCCCCCACTTTCAGTTGTTTTGCTTCAATGAAAGGTTATAATTTTGTGAATTTTTTTGAATAAAGATCAAAAAGATAATCAATGCAGATTTATTTTCACAGCCGCCTTTGCACAAGGGTGCCAATATTAGTGGAGGGCACTGTATCAACTTCAGAGTGGACAGTGTACATTGTAAAAAAAAAAAAAAAAAAGTTGACCCAACTCAAAATTTTAAAGCAACCAGCTTCAGCAGATTTTTGAGTTTTATCAACTTGTCGTTTTAAGTTTATACAACACAAATCTGAGAATCTCCCACAAAAATAAGTTGAGCAAACTCAAAAATCTGCTGAAGCTGGTTGCCTTAAAATTTTAAGTTGGCTCAACTTTTTTTTTTCTTTTACAGTAAAATGATTAAAAAGCAGTCAATCATATGTATTTGTTTATGAATTTGTATGCATATTTATAATTTAACATTAATATTTTGTCTTATTGTCTTAATTAGACTTTTCACTAACTTACAAAAACATGTAATTTCACCCTTAATGGTGCAAAAATGGTTAAATTGTTCTATTATTTTATAATTATATGCAATTCTGTCACATTCTTTCCAAACTTGTATGACTCTGAAGATATTTTGAGAAATGTCTATGTTGTTTTGTTTTGTTTTTTTCATATAGTAGACGTCTGTTTGAATACCAATATCCTATTTTGTGTTTCACAGAAGAAGGAAAGTCAGGTTTGATCAACGTAAGAGTGAGTAAATGACAGAATTGTATATCTTTGTGTGAACTATCACTTTAACTTTCCTATAATATTCATATAAAATCAGCACTCACAATGTGTCACACAAATACTTGCATCTGATGTTAAGAAAATGTTGCTGATGAGATAATCATATTTCTTTCTTTATAGACACATCTCTACACTAGATTACTTTATTTCAGTTTGCATACGTTATCTCCAATCCAAGACTGTATTTGTGTTTCTTTTCACTGTGTCTCCATGGAAATAATTGCGACAGAAATGCGACATATGCCAGCTGTCACTTGAAAAGGAGGTCAAAATAGATAAATACGCTTCTTTGAAGTTAGTGCTCATTAGACCAAGATGTTCCAAAACTGATGGAGAGAGAGAAGGGAAAAAAAGCTCTTATTTCTGAAAAGTGACCAGTAAATATGCTGTTTGAAGTCATTTGCCCTCTCTTATTTTATACTAATGTGCAGAACGGTTGCAAAAGAAGCTGGAAATATGGAGAAAGAGTTCCTGCAAAACTCCCAAGAAATTACTGTCACTTATTAAACCCTTTTGCGCTGTCAGACCGAGGGTGTGTCGGGCTAATTCAGTAGCAGCATGACTTTATGTCTGATGTCAGGTGGCATCATTGTCATTTCGGCTGAACCCCTGTACGGCCATTAGAATGACACTTTCTCACCGTTCCCCACACAATGCAAGTCCCACAAATGGGATGTATTAAGAAGATAATGAACATCCGTCTCCCTGAACACATATTTTGCTGATGCAAGCCAACTTGCACTGTCTCTGCGGGCTTGCTTAGCCCGATCCAACCAAGACTCTGGCTTGTGGAGTGACATTCCTAAATGCCAGCATGGTGCCATGGGAGCATCAGGGGGAAATAATGATGGAGTACCCATGCCCGCAGGTCGGAGCAAGCTTGCCGCTGGAGTCGCTCCCTGGCTGCGCCAGATGGAGGACATCAGATCCTGGACTATTATGTGCATCACTCTGTCTCCACACTTTTTTTTTTTTCTTCTTGTGCTTTTTCTCTTTCTCTTGTCTGCTCATTTCCCAGCGGAGCTGCACAGTCATTAGCAGGCGCTCAGCTGCCAAACACTATTGAGCATGTGGCGGCTCCAAATTTGCAGTTCCTACAGGAAATGGCACTAGCTATGACAACATCCTAATGTAGGTAAGTGGGGTGTTGGGATGCTGTGTTGCATTGTGATGATTGCGCAAATATATTGTGTTATGTGTTTTTTTGTCCTCAACTTATTGTGCATTATTCATTGGGTCACGTTATTCCAGGTAATAAAATGGTTGTCTTTATTATATTTTATCAAAATGCTTTTGAAATTATTTTCATTTTGATCAAGAACAAGGTGGTCTTGAATACAATAGTATTCCTGTTTATCTCAATGGCAGTTGCACATAACCCCCATAACTATAAAATTCTGCCATTTTTGATTATAGAAGCCACAGAAGGTTTTCAACCAATTATCTTAAATAGCATGTGATTAATCACTCATGAGCATCAGCAGAATGCCCATGACACTATATACACTATACTTTATAGAGAGAGATTTTTTAAAGAAATTAATACTTTTATTCAGCAAGGGTTCATTAAATTCAACAAAAATGACAATAACGTCATTTATAATGTTACAAAAGATTTATATTTCAAATAAATGCTGTTGTTTCTATTAATCACAGAATCCTGAAAAAAAAAATGTATCACAGTTTCTGTTTTCAACATTGATACTACGTTTTTGTGTGTGTGTGTGTGTGTGTGTGTGTGTGTGTTTGTTTGTGTTTTTCTTTGTTTTTTTAGCAGCAAATCAGCATACAGAATCATTTCTGAAGGATAAAAAAAAAAATAAAAAAAATTACCAACTCCCAATGTTTTGATGGTAGTGTATATATCTAATTCATTCATGAAGCTGTAGATGGCACAGGCTACTCCTTTAGGTCCTGTGCATGCAATCTGCCAGCAATCACATAATGTACTACATGCACAATCTGATTGGCCTCTGCTGATTGGCCTCTACAGCCAGTTACGCTTCATAAGCATTTGTTCACTGTAAGCTGATCCTGCAGCATGCAGAGTTCCTCCAAATCCTCCCACCTTCCCCAGCTCCACCTGTCTAGATCTGCTACGGAATGTATGCCTATTTACACAGCAGCAGTGCATCTTACATGCTCACAGCAGTGTGTCTGTGTATCTTTTGGCAGTAGTAAAATACATACTGTACATGCATAACAAATCTAATCCACCAAAACCAAATACATTATCAGTAGCTGCGTTTCCATTACCCTTCAAATTGCGCATATTGGAATTGAAGATTTAAAATACCCTCAATGGAAACGTCAATTTTGCAAAAAAAAAAAAATCCAATATATCGCAAAAATGTTTTTACACTTGCATGAGGTGGTTTTTCAGGCAATATTTTGCAGAACTGCAATTTTCGCATTTACAGGTCACCTGGCGTACGTGAAAGTCACATGATCATTCTTTAATGTACTATAACCTTCAAGAAACATCTCATACGTGGCCACTTTCAAGTACATTGGCTATTTATATATTTTCAAATATTTTAAACATTTTCAAAAATATTGGCTAGTGCAGTAGCTGCGATATTTGTAAGCTTACTAACATTCGTCGCCATGACTTATCGCGAGAGGAAAATTGATAAAATTGATAAAATATCGCTAAAGTTTTGCCCAGATCTGTAATTGAAGTGCAGCTATTGTAAGCAAGTTAACATGCTGAAATAATTTAAATAGTTGTCTTGACTGAAATATATATTAAGTTAACTTAATCTGAAAGTCTTTTTGATGCTTTTTATTTTTCTTTTTTTTACTGTGATATTTTCATACCCATTTCTATAATTTTATTGATATATCTGAGGTTCTTATGTTTATTTTTCTCATTTTGCCTTTTTGGACAGGAAGCAAATAAGAGAGAGGGACTGTATCAGAAAGGAACATTAGATGGGACTTTTTATCTCGTTGAATATCCTGTTTCACTATGTAATACATCAGATTACAGAAGTATAATTGGTTGTGAATGGTATTTCACATTGATTTTAAAGCTAGGGTTTGGTAGCAAGATTTTTGGCGAGCTCCCATCTGTTTACCCATGCCAGAGCGCAGCACACAGTGCGATATGATCTGGGCACATAATGGGGATGGCACTGGCCCTGAGGGCGGACATCACTGAGCCAGCCAGCAACAGCTTCCCCACCAAGACACTTAGACCTCAGGGCCAAGAAATCTGGCCCCAATCTGACTGGCACCATTAAACTCATCTGAGACACAGAGACTGTGTGTGACCCCTAAAGCACAATCAACCAAAGTGCACAAGATGAGAATATAGTAGCTGTTAGTGCAGTTTGATACAGACATGCACATGCACGAACAGACTGTTTAACCTTATAAAGTCTACTGTATCATATATAAGTACATTTCTAAAGCCTCCAAATTATCAACATGATAAAAGAAAACATTGTTGAAAAAATGGTCATATAAATATCAACATCTCCACCAAATTGGATATATTTGCTCAGTTTGTGCCTATGTGTGCGTGCGCGCGCATGTGTGTGTGTGTGTGTGTATGTGTGTGTGTGTGTGTGTGTGTGTGTGTGTGTGTAATGTCCCATTGTTTTAAAAAGTAGATTTTTCTGACTGTTATTACAGGGTTAATATAAAGCCATACAAATATTTAACTTCACACAACTTCATACACATATTTAATCCAAATGTATTTTTAGAATTATAAACTGCAAAAGCTGTATATTCTATTTTTAGTTTCAAAAATAATTTTACCATAGATTACACATGACACATACCATAATGTTGAAAATGTCATAATAAAAATGAACAAATTAATATGAATAATATTCAATAGCAATAATAATAATAAAATTATAATACATTTTCATATAATGTATATATTAATCTAATTTATAATAATTGTTATTATTACTTTTTAATTATTATTATTATTAATATTATTAATAATATTTAATTTATAGTATAGAAATGTAACAGCACACCTCTTTTTAACAAGCCGCGTGTTCTGAAGCATTATGATGTGTCATACACTGAATTAAAACATGTGCTTAATGGTTTGTTTAAATCTTTAACCCCAGTGTGAGCAAGAGTAATTGTTATTTCTGCAAACACCACTAACGATGAGTTATATTATAACTGTTAACTATGTTCTCATTTTTTATCTTTGGTGGGATTAATTCAGTTCAGTCTGTCCCCTCTGACCCTGAGCTGATAAACATCATTAAACAGTTCCAAGTAAGCAAACGAGGTGCTCTGATTCTGAGGTTCTTGTAAATCAGTTTGTTTTGCTGGCTGTTTGTGAGTCTTGTCAGACCGTCAGATCTCTGGAGACAGTCCTCTAAAGAATCTCCAAGTTCATTACAAAAGTGCTCATATGCACAAATCTAATTGCAAAAGTAATAGGTCACAGACTGTTTCATAATACAGTCCAGCTGTCTTTTATTGCTCCCATGTCAGAGCTACAGCAAGCATGGCATTGTTACTTTTCATCCCGGACCATGCGGTTAGGGATGGATTTCCAACAAGAAGTCTGGTTGTTTCCAGAGGTCATGGTGGGAGCTTTAACTTCATCAAACTGGCATCACTCTTGTTAAAGTGAATGCTATGTTGGTACTTGTAAAACAACAGGTACTTCAGCAGGACTTGTGATTGTGAGGTACTAAGAGTGCCACTTAAGGTAATAATTATTTCAATCTGTTGATTCAAATACAAAAGCGTGTAGAATAGAATAGAATTTACATTTTTATTCTTAATTAATCAATTGATTATTATCTTTTAACAGCCGAACTTGTGATTATGGTGTACTAGAGCGCACTTAAAAATGAATCATTGTATAGAAAAATAAATGTATAATATAATATAATATAATATAATATAATATAATATAATATAATATAATATAATATAATATAATATAATATAATATAATATAATATAATATAATATAATATAATATAATTAATATAATATATACACTGATAAATAAATGAACAGGTTCAAATGTATTTAATTCATGTTTCGAATTTAAATATAATAAAAAAATGCAACATTTATTAATTTATACACATTTTACGCAACAGCAAACAGCAGAATTTGTGATTATGGGGTACTAAGAGTGCCACTTAAAATAATCAATAATAATATAATAATAATATAATATAATATAATATAATATAATATAATATAATATAATATAATATAATATAATATAATAATATAATATAACAATATAATATAAAAATTGACTAACCAAAAGAACAGATTAAAATGTATTTGTTATAGAGAGAGAGAGAGAGAGAGAGAGAGAGAGAGAGAGAGAGAGAGAGAGAGAGAGAGAGAGATTTTTTTTTTTTTTAATCAGTTGGCCAGGTATTGTTTTTGTTTGCTCTTTCCCACAACTTTAGGCCAGTCAATTTAGAAAGAAAAAAATCGCAACAATTTAAACAAGAGAATCCACCATCAAACACTCAACCATTATCACCAGGCATAATTACTCACATTCACACTCTGCTTATGGAAATCAATGTTTATTATCCAGAGCAGTGATCCCTAACCATGTGTGCATTGATTCTGTGTTTGAAATCACCCAACATAATGGAGTTAATACAAACCATTTATCATCACTCTCTCTAATTCTGTTTCAAAATGTTTGTGTTTTTGGATAGTCTTATGTGTTAAAATAGGACAACGTTTAATGTTAGTTAGCTACAACAATCCATAACACTTAAATTGTCTGTTATTGTTTTTTCATTGACAGTACATAACTCCTCTTGAAAACACTAAAAGGGCTATTTGTAGAGTTTAGAATGCCTCATTATTTGTGACATTAGTGGCTGTTGTGAACTGCAGCCAGCAATTAATGTGCTCGCACTTGTGTACACATAAAGAGACAGAAGGTCAGATTCAGTGTCCCGATATACTCGCAACAAATTTTTTGTTCTTTGCTTAGTAGTAAAAAGAAGTTAAAAATACCTTTGCAGCAACACTGTTAAATGTGCAGTATGTAATACTGACAGCTAGTTGTTGAAATAATTACTGAGCTCCAAATTCAAAATATTGAAAAGAGTTGTGTCAGCGCCTATAGCCTCACGGCGACCCGAGTTCGATTCCCATCTTGATTCAATGTCTTCAATTCCCATGCTGCTGATCAGCTTTTTAGATGGATGTTGAGGTTTTTAGGGTCAGGTAGAATCTACAATCTCTGGCCCAGTTCATTTGTAGGCTTCTACAGCTGCAGTAAGCTGTGTTTTTCACCAATTGGCAACCCAGGGTGTCAAAATACCATTGGCTAAATTGGCAGTGGGTGGAATCAAACAGATCAAAACAAAAACAGATATTCCGACACAAAATGCTATGTCTGTAGTATTGTTTTGTGGAGAAACAAGTATGAGAACTAGCTGCAAGCATATTATGGTATTTGCATGCTTTAGTTTAAATAAAAAACATTTACATACAAAACGAAAATCACGACGCTGTTCACGCTGATGATAGCAAACTTCAGATGAATACGTAAATATATACTGCACGCTTTGCTCTAAATAACAAAATAAACACACAACATTAGAGAAAACAGCAGTTAGGAAAGCATCTAAACAATGTGAATATGTTCTGCAATTCACCGGTATCATGTCGACAGATGTAACAGGTAATGAAAATCACACTGTTATGATAGTTTGATTATAAAGTATATTTGAGACTTTATACAACAGTTCTTTGTGGTCCTCAAATCTGATTGGCTGAGAGGAGTGCCATATATTTTCGTGTTAACAGAGCTCTAGGTTTTAAGAGGTTTTTTAGACAAGAATTTGACTTGTTTAGACTTCAAATATGCAGTTTGTTAAAGATTATGGGCCCTATTTTAATGATATATGCGCATGTATGCGCAGATGCACTTTGAGCGTGTCCGAATCCACTTTTGCTAGTTTAACGATGAAAAAACGTTAGGTGCACCAAGTACATAGTCCAAAGTGGTTGTACCTATTCTCTTAATGAGTCATGAGTGTGTTTTGGGCGTAACGTGCAATAAACCAACCAGAGTGTTAACTCCCATTAAGAGATTTAATGGGAGCTATTTACTTGATGGTATTTGCAAGAGCAAAGATTAAACATGTCTCCAGAGAGCAAATAGATCTGCTCGTGCGCGAGGTTAAAGCGTACACAATAATAATCTTTTGCATTGTAATCCTTTCATTTTTAATATTTGGCATGTTTTGTGATGTTGTATGTCCCTCTGTGTAATAAGCTGAGTAAGCGCGCATTGCGCATCCGCCTATTAGCCTACTATCTCTTTAAATAAATTGAAAAAAATAAATACTACGCCATTGACTTTAGACCAGGGGCCTCATTTATAAAGCGTGTGTACGCTCAGATTTGGGGCCTCATTTATAAAATGTTGCGCAGAAACCATCTTATAGCTAATTGATCATATACGATCACTTCTAAAATATGCGTACGTGTGATTCATAAAATGAATGTACGTACAGAAAACGCACGTAGGAGGCTCTTTCAGATGTAAAATCTATAAATCGCAAATTTTCTTGCGCGCAAATGGATGGTTTCAGCTCTCTGCCTTGCAAAGGACTCATGATTAATGTCATCAACATGTAAAAGATCGCAGTCATCGTCCAAATTATTTAATTTAGAACAGCGAGTTGCAATAACAGCTTACATTTCCAAAAACCTGCAGTACTCGAACAAGAAAAAGTGCGTACGTCTGCTCAGACCCTGACGTGACGCTAAGTATTTTTCCAGGTCAAAGACAGTTTTTACAAATATGAACGTTGGCATGGATTTAAGCGCACGCACACTCTACGATCAAATCTGAGCATATACATGCTTTATATATGAGGCCCCTGATCTTAAATAGTGTGTACGCTTAAATCCATGCCAAATTTGTATATACAATTTGCTTCGACGTTTTTCAGGGGTGGGGGTGATTAGTGGTGATTAGTTACATTGATTGTTCTGCCATAAAACAGTTAGCTTTTAATACAGTAGCTTTCAATGAAGCAACTCAACGTTCCTTCGTTACTAGTTCTATAGTGACCTCTTCAAATTAGTAACGGAGACATGGGCTCAGCTGTTAAACTGTCAAACTGAGACTGAATCCGTGGCAGAAGGAAGTATTTCTGCACAAAAGAGGGGTTTTAAAGACACTCCATTGTTGTTTCTTATGCATTTACGTGCCGTCGAACTGTTGTTTAAATGCAATATCACACTCGTAGCCATACAATGTGGCTGTATATTGGCACGGCTGTCTGTGATTCGTCTGTAGGTAATCACAGTGTGCCAATATACAGCCACATTGTATGGCTACGAGTGTGATATTGCATTAAAACAACAGCCATATATCACGGCTACTCGTGTGATATTGCTCATATAGACAATATGGATCTGGCTGTACAAGACTACAGTTTCAATGAATCCCTTTTTTTTATATATAACATTACAGAATGGCTCTTTCGGCATTAATTTGAACATTGCACACGCATTTATTTCATGAAACATTCTGAGTCCTTCACAGAAAAATCTGTCTACAGGATTTCACAGACAAGTCAGTCAGTAAAAGTCTTGTTTGTTTTTTTTATTTTATTGCAAACTGTATGTTCACAATAAAAAGTGATTAATACACGGAAATTCTTACACGTAGCCCCTTTAAGAGTCACATTTCTTGATTTTTTTAATTAGGTAAAGACTTTGCAAGCAACACAATCAGCTGGTAGACAAAAGCAAAGCTACTTTAGTGTAAGCAATTAAAATATCAGCTTCAATCAGCCTGTAGATCCTTCTCGGACTGCCCTGACCTTGCTTTTAGTCGACAAGAGAAAAAAAAAGAGACAGCAGTGGAATTTTCCGGACCAGCTGGCAATGAAGCCTGTCTGCTGAAGCTGAATATATTGGCGGTCCCAAAGGATCCCCTCACTATAACACTCCTGCTGCACTCTTATAAGAACACACTTGAAAAGGGACACACACACAGACACACAAATGATGCGCTTGCTTTGTTTTGTTGTTTTTCCTTTTGAGAGAAAGCGAGAAAATATATTTATGTTGCCACATAAATATTGAATATATTCCTTCAAAAATAATTCATACTCTGCAGGAGTAAACAATGTGGCATCCAACGCGAAAGAGTGCGGCGAATCCAAAATAAACCTGAAAAGAGAAAGCAGGTAGGAGTGTTTAAAATGCAGACTCGTGGCATGAAATGAGTCTGGGGAGCAAACGCGGCCTGACGTCACAGCGCGCGAGCAGCAGAAGATGCCACAGCAGTCGCTTCCCCTTTTTTAACGTTGGCTAAAACATTCATCAGTGTTAAACTATTCTCTGAGGTGTATCCGGGCAACATCATTTGCAAGTTTTCACATTTAAGCATCTAATTACCTTGGCAACGGTGCAGTGGGAGCGCATGACTTGAAATTCTATATTTAAGTTGATTTTCATCACGCTGCCTGGGAAAACAAGAGCTTAACGCTGGCAGAGTCTCCGTCGGCCTCCAAGACAAAATACAATTACGACTTAGTGACCTGATAAATTGCTAAAGCACAGTGTTGTCTGAGCAGAGCTTTCTGTTTCTTGGAGACTTAAATTAAACTCGTTTCTCACTTAAGTTGACGTTACGTCATTTCCATGTATCACGTTCTGAAGGGAATAAGGAAATTAAGTCAATGGGCTCATATTTTTTTTTAGAATACTTCCTCAAATATACTCAATAAGAGTGCTACAGTATGTGAAAACATCCCTTTTTATTATTTTAAAGAAAAGTGCTTAAGAGCATTATGAGGTACATGATTCATTATTAGAGAATGCAAGATTAAGATGAGAATTGTGAGGTAGTTATAATGGCAATATGTCGAAATGCCACAAAAAAGTCCTAAAATAGGCTTTAAGCAAAACTTTTTAAGTCTTCCTGTCAGTTTTTGATGAAGTATGACAAGACATGTATTTTTGAATTTGTAACATGTTCATGAATCATGGCAAACTAAAAATCACAGAATCCCTTTTGATTTCCACCCGCTGCTGAGATACATTATATGATGCTTTAAACTCTCTGTCCACGACGGCAGCATGCCGAGCTTACGCAATACTGTATCGTGGAACAATTCATCAAACACGTTATTGTCCTCTCCCGGATCTTTAGCCAAGAGGTACATTTCTCCCGCATGGATGTCCGTCAGGTTAGGCTGACAGCGGACGGGGTCAAAGCCCACCCATAAGGTGTAGCGGTAGTCAACGAAGCGAATGGAGTAGCCCATGATGCGGATGTCGGCGAGGTTGGGCAGGTCCGAGTTCTCCTGGATGGAGTCGGAGGGTCGAGGGTACTGGCTGAATGCGCAGGCTTCTCTGTTGAGCTCTTTCTTTGGCTTACGGATATATTTTGCCCGGTTTGAGCCTTCAGTGCAGAGCTCGATCTTAAAGGATGTGGACGGGCAGCGGTGCAGAGGACGCAACCCAGCCAGGTTCGACAGCGTGGGGAAAACGTCCACCAGCTCCACCACTCTATCAACTCCTCGACCTGAAAGATGGAAAGAAAGAATGATGGAAAACTGAGATATAGATGCATTCGAGAACCAATAATGCATCTAAGGCTGCAATGTTTAACATCGTATTTATTATATATATATATATATATATATATATACACATATATATTCTGTACCATAATTTTTCCAAACATTTTACACTTATGTTGTTTAACTGCATTGCACTTGGTGTAACCAGAGCTTTTGCTTGGCTGGCTATTTTTTTTTTTTTTTTTCCCCCTTTCTTTTTTCTTCAAAAACTTGCTATTCTATTGTGCATAGCAGTGACCACCCACATTGCAGCCTTTTTTTTTTTATATATATATATATTTTCCCCATTCATTTTCACCATAGGCATTTGAATACAACCTTCAATAAATATTTTAAAGTCAGAAACTAAATCGACCAGTTTCAAAGTGAATCATAGCCTTTAAAACTTGGAAAAGACAAAGAGTATACAAGACTGTGTACCAAACTTTCATGAGGGAATGAACTACCTGTCCCATAAAGCACTGATGCAGTTAAATACAATATAAAACCATGCATATGAAATCAATGACTTAACTGTATAATTTATGCTTATTATCATTGATATTTGTAGGGATTCCAGATAAGATTAGATCAGATTGTTTTTTTAAAAAGTCTCTTATGCTCATTTATTTGAGAAAACATGCGATAAAACTAATATTTAAACAATTTTTAAGTTTTCTATTATAATATACTTTAAAATGTCATTTATTCCTGTGACGCAAAGCTGAATTTTCAGCATCATTACTCCAGTCTTCAGTGTCACATGATCCTTCAGAAATCATTCTAATATGTTGATTTGCTGCTCAAGAAACATTTCTTACTAACTATGCTGAAAATGGTTGTGCTGCTCTTTTCTTCCCATGATTCTTTGAGAAACAATGTTCAAAAGAAGAGCAGTTATTTTTCCATGGTCTATGGTGAGAGTGACTCTTCTGATTGGTGAATCACTGTAAATTGCGCTATTAAAGCACAATTATAAAAATAAAGCTGAAATCACGGTGGTCAGATGGTATATACTTTCACAGAAGCCACATTAGCAATTCTGTTTTGAAACTTTCTACATTAATAGTGCTAAAACAAGTCTACTGTATGGAGTAAATTAATGTTTTTATTTTAAATGGAATCCAAGTGTTGCTCTAACTTACACCATAAAATACAAACAAATGAGCATGAAATCCTCACCCTGAATTTAGCCACTATTCTCTTAGGTAAAAGACCCCAGTTCTGAAATTTCCATGAAATTTACTGATACGGTTACTGAATATAGCGCAGTTCATTAGAGCAACAACAAGGAACAATACAGAGCCCACTGTGAGAGCAGTAACTCTCAGGACTTATTAGCTTCTCTACGCTGTGGCATTATCATTACAGTCATTACTCCGGCTGCTTATGCTGGGTGTTTTCTAAAGATTGCCACAAATGTGCACTTGAGAGCTGAAACAAAGAAAACCATTTGCATGTGCTCACGGTACACTCTCAGTCAAACCTTCACATTGCACAAAAAATAGTGAAGCAAAATAAGAATCAAAGCTTTAAATGGGCCGATGCGTTAGCCATAACATCTTTTCCAGAACGTTGATATCACACGCTTGAGTGACTTCGGTCGGAGTCTCAGGATCTCGTGAAGGATCCTGCGGTCTTTGCGTGTTGACGGCTGCTCTGAGTAACATTACCTTTGCCAAACTGCTCCCGTGTGCCCTGAAACACATCGATGAAGGGGAACGTCTTCTCTCCAGGCCGAGGGAAAGGTGAGGTCACACCTGGCTTGTACACGATCAACGGCACTCGGGTGGCCACATCAAAGTTGCTGTATTTGGCCCACTCGCCGTGTTCTCCTAATGACCAACCTAAGAGAGAGTAAACCGTGAGAAAACTACCCAGAATCACACTGAATAATCATTTCAGAAAGTCTTTGCTGGCAGTTTCTTTGATTTAAGGCATAAATGTAAATGTGACCTAATGAAGAAACTTTGAATCAAGGTAGCAATTACAACGCAGAACTGTAATTTAAGAAACTTAACCAAGTACAATAAAAAAAATTAATAATAATAAAAAAAAAAAGTTATCATACAATATTGGGGTATTATATATAGAGAGAGAAAAACATTCAATAATAAATCATTGAAATATTTAAAATAGCACCAATAATCTTAAATGTTAATTTTATTTAAGATTAATTTAATTATTATTTAATTGTGTAATAATTGTTACTGATTTAATTACAAAATGAATTTCTGTAATTATTATAAATGTAATTTTATAATCTAATTTATTTTTTTCCTGTTGAGCAAATAATGAGCAGCTGCTCATTTTAGTAATATAATACTGTAATTCAATAAATTAATGTAATATATATATATATATATATAAAATGTGCATGTATGTATGTATGTATGTACACACATATACACACACAAACTTGGGACCATTTCAATACAAATTCTTCATGCATTAAAAGGGAGCATATTAACATTTTTATATATAGTATGAAATCTTAAATAATACATTATACATATATTTTGGAGAGGTTATCGGTTTTTGTTCATGTTGCCAGCGTTAAATTTCTTCGAATTGCAATTTAATAAATTCAATTAATTTCTCTTCCTGTCATTTCAATTCCAGTTCAGCATTCTCTGTGCTGGGGCCAAAATTTCTTATGCAATAAAAGAGAACACATACATACATATATATATATATATATATACATACATTTTTATTTTTTATTTTTTTAATGCATATGAGCCCCTTAATGCACTGCATGAATGTTTGCATTATAAAGAGAAAAAAAAACACATGAGCTACAGCACAATCCTAACTGACAATTCAAAATGCAATTATGCTAAATGAAACAAAAAAAAAGTGACAGCATCATTTCTGAGAACTTTACATGATGTGAATTCAGAATAATATGAAAACCCCACAGAACACGGAAAACCTGAGCTACAATACAAACCAATGCTTCAATACTGCCACCTAATGGATGTTATATTTAATAACAGGCTGAATGGACAGAACTCTATTGAACAAACCGTGATCTGAGCTGAAAACCACTATAGTGTCCTTGGCGAGGCCGAAATCATCAAGGGCTTGCAGAATTTTTCCAACTTGAGCATCCACATATGATACAGAGGCAAAATAGTGCTGTCGGATCTGTAGCTGAAAGATGAGGGGAAAACATATTTGATTTTACAAGAAATGGGATTTGAGGTCCTTTTACGTATAGGACCAAATTTAACTTTACAAAAACCAAATTATAACTTCATTCAAAGGCTTCACATTATACAGAACAAACCAAATGTAAATGGTAAACTAGAACAAAATCTCTAAGCATGAACATTGTATTTTTTTCAGGTACCTGAAAGTCTTTAGGAATGGGGCCGTAAGGAAAGCTCAGATTTAACGCCTGAACATCTTCCCTCTTGCGGATGTCAGTCCAAGGGTTGTAGGCCACATTAGGAAGTTTCTTAGGAACATCTGGGTCTGGAGCCAGCGTCATATTCTCGATAGGATACAGCTTTAGGTACTCCTATAAAAACACAGTATTTCCCAGATTTACCGATTTAACAGGTGTGTGTCACACTCCATTGAGAAGCACTTACCCGTGGGATTCTGAAAGGAATATGTGGTTTATAGAAGCCAACAGCCAGGAAGAATGGATGGCGAGAGTCCTTCACAGACTTCAGGAGTCGGATAGCCTCTGCTGTGTTCTCTATGTCAGGAAGGGTTTCTAAAGGCATCTCAGACACATCCACGGCACACAGTAAATTACTGTGCAGTGTGCCATCTTTATCTTTGCAAACCTAACAGATGAACATGAGATACTGGAAATAAACATTACAGTCATTTAAAAATCTACTTGTACTTTACTCATGTTATTTACTCAATGTAACTTACTTTTTTCCCCTTTTTAAACACATTAAATGTTATTTGTTTATTTATAATTCATTTAAAATGTGGGTAATATTCCCATATTAAATATTTTACTTGGAAAATTATCCACGCTTTAACTTAGTATAGTCTTACAGTATTATATATATATATATATATATATATATATATATATATATATATATATATATATATATATATATATATATATATATATATATATATATATATATATAGAAGAAGATCTCAAATAATTATGAGACAGATTAACCAGCAGGTGTCAGAGTTGTATAAAGTGTGAGAGATCAGACAGTACATAATGGGTTTACAGATGTGGTTCTCATGGGGGCCGCAGGATGACTTAATTCTTGTTATATACATAATATAAAATTTAATTATTATTAATACATTAAAACAACCAAGCTTAATTTAAAAAAGCATGCAATCAAAATGTAAATTGAAATTTTCCACCACAAAAATATTGTCTTTAATGCAAATGAAAAATATTAAATAAATGCAAATATTTAAATATATATAAATAAAATGCATTTATATATAAACATAAATATTTGTTATTTAATGTTTCATTTTAGGTTCAGATGATAATAGACCAAACTCATAAATCATGACCACAATCTAAATCATATATATATATATACATACACACATAAAAAAAAAAAGTTTGATACATATACACATGCATACATACATACATACGTAACTCAATATCTTACTTCAAGTATTGCAAATATTAACAAAATTACATGATGCTGAAAATTCAGCTTTGCCAAAACAGGAATAAACTGCATTTTTAAATATATTTAAATAGAAAACTGCTATTTTAAATTGTAAAAATATTTCACAATATTACTGTTTTTTGTGTATTTTTGATCAAATAAATTCAGCCACGGTCAGCATTTAAAAAAAAAAAAACATACGATCTAAAACTTTTAAACGGTAGTGCATATATATATATATATATATATATATATATATATATATATATATATATATATATATATAGTAGTTATACTTCTGGTAATATTATATTATATAAACGGCCTTTGAATATTGTGTTAGACATTGGTTTACTGGTTTAGAATTGTCTATGCTGATTTGAATCTAAATTTAAGTCAAAATCCCAACCTCCAAATAAATCCCAGCTATAAAACCAAATTCATTCATCTGATTGCTAGAACTGGTGTGGCTTTACCAAGGGACATTTAAACACAGCACAGGTTTGAAAGCACAGACACTGAGAAGGACATGTACACACACATCCACACAAACTGACCTTCCTCTTTTCATATTTAAAAGAGGGTGGATGATACGGCGGTACAGACCAGCTGTACGGGTAATCATCCGAGTGGTTGGAGGCAATGCCTTGAGGACGAGCACGTGAAAGAGAAACATTATTAGTTCAAACATCAAACAAGACAGTTAACACAGGAAAGGATTATAGGGCAATCAAAAGTAAATGCCCAGGCCATCTTTCACATCAAAACTAAAAGGGAAAAAATGAAGGCATAGCAAAGTTTTTAAAGTTTTTTGTTTTTTTTTGCATTGTGAGATGATTATGCATACATCAGGTAGACTAGTTACCAGGATGGAAGACCTTGCCAACTGATAAAGTGGTGTATCCATTAGACTTGAAGTACTGAGGAAGTGTAGTGTAGTTCCCTGCATGAACTCTCCAGTAGGAGTTAAAATCATACAGCTTTGTGGTATCTGGTCTTCGACTTGTTAGGAAAGACACCCGACTAGGTCCACAAACAGCTTGCTTTAAAAGAACACAGCAGTGTGCACTTGTTACTTAAATGTACACTACCAATAACGCTTTATCATGCATGTTTATGTTTTTAACGAGCAACATACCTGTGCATAGGCGTTACGAAACACTGTGCTCACTGATGCAAGTTGGTCGATGTTTGGTGACTTGACCACTGGATCAGAGTAGCAGCCTAAAGTTGGTCTCAAATCATCTGCAATTAAGTACAAAATGTTGACCTGTTTGCTATCTAGGCCTACTGCAAAAACACCTGCTTCCAAAACGTGTAAAATCAAAAGACACAACCACATCCGAGTATTTACAAACATGATGTTCATGCGGAATATAGTTTAAATTCAGTACTATCCCATCAGCATCTTTACTTTATGTTGTAACGTGTAAAGTTACTTCCAGTGTTTTGCTTCCTGGTTTTCATAGACTGGCTGTGATTAGGTGGGTTTGACCTTAAAGACACAGTACACTTTTTCTCTTGTCCTGTCTAATGTACGTAGCGCTGCTGACAGTGCGAAGTGAACCGAAGAAAAAGAAAAACTATTTTGACTTGGACCCAGAGAATAATAAATATACAGCGATACCAGTGTACTCCGATTGCCAAAACAAATGATTCTTATGAGCCGGTTCTTATTAGTGAATCAACTCACACGGTGTAGGCTATAGTTCGATTCCCGAACGAATCACTCTTATGAATCGATTCTTTTCACTGAACCGATTGCCGAACAAATGACAGTTTTTATAAGCATTAGCCTACTTTCCATGATCATAAGCACTTATCAGTCAGGTGCAACGGTTACTGAATTAATATGACTCACTCACTGAGCTTCTATAACTCAAATGCTTGACCGTCGTCTATTATATGACATTTTAAGACATTTAAATGTAGTAGAATTGCAGTAGCCTACATGCAATTTCAATGCAGCCTAGATGCAAGCTTCAGTCTGGCTTGGGTGTGATGTGCTAATATGACTAAAGCACAGAAGTTCCCTAATTTCTCAACATCTAGTTATGACATCATTGAACATGACGATTTTGTCCCTCCTCAAGGAAGAAAAGAGAAAGAGAAACCAGTTCCACTGCAGTCTCAACTGCACACATTCAGCGGGCTGAAGTCACAAATTGAGTACAGTGTTCTGTTTTGGTTTGAGTCATCATGGGTAAGATTATCCTGAGCTAAATAATACCTTATTTAATAGGATACTGTGATAGTATAGCAATACATTCATGTTTTTAAATAAATGATTTACAGACTTTTTTAAAGGCCTTCAGACGATACTTACCATGTATTTTCTAGCATGCATTTATGGAGACATCCTGAAAATAGACACCACTGGTGCATCAGAGGTGACGGCAAAACAGGACAAATTAACCGTACAGGGTAGGCCTATATGACTGTTTAACTGTTGTGTCCAGTAACTTAAGATACATGCATTCCGATTTATTTCAACAATTTGCATTCAAAGGTGTCGAGGCTTCCAAAAAACTGGCTGAGCATGATCTGGCCCGAATGGCGCAGTATAAGAGTAAGATCATCAAAGTTGGTACAGCAAAGCAGATGGACCCGGCTGTGATTGCTGCCATCATATCCAGAGAGTCCAGAGCCGGAGCTGCTCTAAAGGATGGATGGGGCGACCACGGCAATGGCTTTGGCCTCATGCAGGTTAGTCAGAAGAACTGATTTACTCTATTTGAAAAGACAATGCAACAATTAATATGAGGTGCATAAGACACATATAAGATGATAGACTGTTTAGTCTAAATCTGAACTTTAAATAGACACACTAATCATAGATGATCCATGCAAAGCATTTTTGTCACTGAGAAAACATTAAATTTATATATTGTTTTGCATGGGTAACCTAAACGTTATAATGAACATTCTTTGGCCTTTTTGCAAACAGGGACAGTTAATGACACAATGTTATACATAGGATAGTTGGGAGGGATCAAGAAATTACACAAGCCAGTTTCAAACCGATAAACCACACGAATGCAACATGTCAAAGCATGTTCTCTGCAAGCCATGACTCCATATAATGTGCAAATCTGAAGACTTGTTTGTGTCACATTAAAAGAAGATGCCGTTCTTTTTTCATTTCATTGTGTAAACTGGATTTTTCCCTTTTCGCTTCCCTTTTCAAAGCACAAGTTCCCCTGCAGCACTTCCTTCAACTAGCTGTAGGTTAATCCAACTTAATAAGCTGTTTAATATTAAATTGTTCTCTTCATTGCTTATGTTCCTTTTCAGGTTGACAAACGCTACCACAAGCTGGTAGGTACATGGGACAGTGAGGAACATCTCACACAAGGGACTGAGATACTCATTGGCTTTATTAAGGACGTCAAAGCAAAGTTTCCCCAGTGGACAAAAGAGCAATGCTTTAAAGGTAAAGTTGGGATACTCTCAGAGACCAAAAATTAACTCTAATTAAGACCTGAATTAACTCACAGAATTAATGGAGAAGTGCATGAGGCCTTGTTTTTCAGTTTTTATGATTTTGATTGATTTACTGAATTTGGTTGAAAATAATTAAAGATTAGAAGATTTCACAAAACTTTTAGAAATAATAATATATCTTTTCAGAGCATAAAAGTAAATGCATTACTGTAAATATTATGTCAGTACATATCTCAGTTGTTGTATAATATCTGTTTCAGGTGGAATATCAGCCTACAACGCAGGAGTGAAGAACGTCCGTACGTACGAGCGCATGGACGTGGGCACCACCGGCGGTGATTACTCCAATGATGTTGTTGCCAGAGCCCAGTGGTTCAAAAGCAAGGGTTACTGAAGAAAAACAGTCATAATTCTCCTTTTTTTTCATTCTGACCATTGTTCACATTTCTGTATTTTGTTTGATGAAATAAAACTCATTTTTTCAATCACACCATGTGTCTTTCATGTAACACATACAGTATATTTAATGAATAGTCTTTCGATATTCATATTACGATTATTTAAAGCACAAACAAATCAGATTTGGATGGTCTCATATCTTACCTAATATAAGTGCAAGGACAACTTCCTGTTACTAGCCGGCACTTTCATTTTATGCCTTAATTGCTTATAACTCACAAACCATACAGACTAGAACTGAGTCATCAAATTCAGTCTAATTATATATTGTGTATTCTTTTATATTTTTATACTTTTAATTTGTCTGGTTTTGTTTGTTTATTGTTTTATAAGAAAAGAAAAGTTTAAATTTGGCATGCTTTTACAAGTGCTAACATTTTCCACAAACTTAATTTTATTTCTCTTCACTTCCTTCTTTGCCTGCACCTGCATAGGGCTTTCACTTCCATCTAATAAATTCATCAAAAATACGGTTAACATTTTTGAGGTGTATGAACTGTGACGCGCCTGATAAACCTGTTCATTTATCATTTACCGGTTAGGGTATGCTCTAATAATAGTGCATCCTTTCAGCCAGAGCTGGGCCATGAGAAAACACATAATGCCCTAACATACAAAGACGTATTAAAATATCAAATTCTGTATACACCCAGTTAAGATGCATACAGGCAATTAAATGAGGCCAGAATATGAACGCAATATGGTATTCTATGGTAAAACGCTTTACGTGAAACTTTGTGCATTGCATTCATATTTTGTTTTGTTTTTTGCCAGTAAATTACACTTGTTTTTACAAACACAACCAAGAACAGAACAGCTCTAGTGTTTTCAGCAGCACTTATTACAACACTATTACAGCTGGAGAGATGCAAGCTTTGTTTCCAAATGTCCATAGTAAGATACGGTGTCAATGCCGAAACTGTTAGACGCTTGTTCTAATGCAATGTCTTGTTTCCTTTATTTCAGGTATCCAGAAATTATATCTGTAATTGTCTTTGAACATGAGTCAACTGCAGTTTTTTTTTAGTGAAAATGTAATTACTGATATCGAAATGAGCATTTTTTAAATGATGCCATTGCTTATAACAAGTATTATTACTTTTACAAGTGTTGATATCTTTACAGTAATTCCTATTCTGTGTGATTAAATGTGACATAGCTTGCCATATCCATATGGCTCTCTTGTCTGCAGGCCCTGAATGCAGCTGCAAAACTTCTTGATAAAGCTTGTGGTTCTCGATGATAGAGGGCGATGTTGAGCCTCTTCCTGCATTCACATATGACACTGTGTAGACAGAATGTCACTAGTAAAAAAGTATTAGGAAAAAACAAAAAAAATCAATGTTTTGTTCATTCTAACCATTGTTCACTGTCACTGTTCTGTATTTAATTTTTTTTTTGGGGGGGGGGGATGAAATAAAACTCATTTATTCACTCACATCATGTGTTTCATGTAACACAATATACAGTGCTGCTTAAAAGCTTATGAACTCTTTAGAATTTTCTATATTTCTGCATATGACTCAAAACATACTTTTGCACAAGCGCTGAAAGTAGACAAAGAGAACCCAGTCAAACAAATGAGACAAAAATATTTTCTGTTGTTTATTTATTCAGGAAAATTATCCAATATTACATATCTGTGAGTGGCATAAGTATATGAATCTCTAGGATTACTTTACGATGACCAGCTGGAGTGCCCATGAGCTCTGCTAGAGGGCACTCCATCCCTTACCGTTACCACCAGCAATAAGATTCAGCCATCTTTGTCAAGGTAATCGGTCCCTTGAGGATCACATCCAGGACTTTCTAAACGTTGCTTATCACTCTGAATTCCCAGACTTGCACTCATAGATTTCTTTTGTCATGGACTAAATGAACTGTTAAGGACTGAATGAATCTGTCATGGTCTTTCGAGGCTCATGGGCTACCACCATGTCCAGCTATTAGCATAGCAACTCCTGTATTTTCTGTACCGTCCTGTCCTGTGGTCCCCGCACCTCAGTCTCTTCTCAAGATGCCTGCTAGCCCAGAGACTTTCCAAAAAATGGATGCCATTCCAGAGTCTTGTCCTGTCATGTCAACCACACCTAGAACCACAAAGACATTCGAGACTGGCATCAAGCGTGGAGGACCAATCGCTGGTGTCAGTGCGAGCTGCTGGCATCCCGGTGACCTCAGTACTTTCAAGCATCATGGCCACAACATACTCAAGCCTGCCAGCCACTACGATCACAAGCTCGCTGGTCTCCACACTCACAGGCTCCAAGCCTCGATGCTCTCTTGTTCACCGGCTGCAGCACTGTCTGTCTCTGAGCTAGACGTTGTGTTCTCTGTTCTGCCTATGATGGCTATGGTCATTCTATGTGTTTGGGCCACACACACCACCGCAGTTCCCTCAGAGGTGACATGTTCCGCTGCAGAACCTGCCGAGGCGGTGGCATCCACTTCAATCCCCGAATCCATTCCTGAGCCTCCTACTGTTCACAAAACCACTCCTGAGCCTGCTCCAGTCCCGAGTCTGCTTCAGAGCTCACTCTAGTCTCTGAGTCTGCTCCAGAGTCCACTCCAGTTCTTGAACCTGCTCCAGAGCCTGCTATATTCCATGAGTCTACTACTGAGTCTGCTTCAGTCCCTGTGCCCTATCCAGAACCCATTCCAGTCCCTGAGTCCACTCCAGAGCTCGCTCCAATCCCTGAGTCCACTCCAGAGACTGCTCCAGTACCTGAGTCCACTCCAGAGACCGCTCCAGTCCCTGAGCCTTATCCAGAACTCGCTCCTATCCCTGAGTCCGCTATAGAGCCCGCTCCACTCCCTGACTCCACTCCCGAGCCTGCTTCAGTCCTCAAGTCTGCTCCAGCTCCCCCAGAGGTGGCAACTTCCAGAACCATCCATGGCGGGGACATCCACTTTAGCTCCTTCCAAGAAAGCAGCACTCTGTGTTTCCTGTCAGCTCTGCTCCGACCACAGACACTATTTTTGAACTCTCCCTGTTTCCCGATGCCTCTGTTATGGCCGCGAGTTCTTTTTCTAAACATTCTTTGTCTATTAAAGCTCCTGTTATTACTACTCCTCCTGAAGGGGTGGCTCCCACTGCAGAACTTCCAGAGGTGGCAGCATTCACTGCAGAAACCTCAGAGGCAGTGGTACCCACTGCAGAACCTCCAGAGGTGGCAGCATTCACTGCAGAAACCTCAGAGGCAGTGGTACCCACTGCAGAACCTCCAGAGGTGGTGGCGTTCACTGCAGAACCTCCAGAGGTGGCAACCTCCGCTGCAGAACCTCCCAAGGTAGCGGTGTACACTTCAGCTTCTCTCAGGGCATTGACACCAACTTCAGAAATCTCAGTTTATCCTTTCATGGCTAAGGAGGCCAATTCTGAACTCTTGTCCTGTCACGGCCAAGGAGGTCATCAATAAACTCCCAGCCTGTCCTGTCCTATGAACCCTCTGACATTCCAGCCACAGCCATGGAGGCTGTCTGTGAACTTTGACTGTCCTGTCATGGCCTTGGAGGCTGTCTGTGAACTTTCTGAATGCCCAGTTACAACCATGAAAGCTGTCTGTGAACTCTCTGACTGTCCGGTCACAGTCTTGGAGGCCACTCTGCTTGCCCTGTTACGGCCAATGATGCCGTCTCAGAACTGTCTGCCTGTCCTGTTACAGCCACTGAGGCTGCTGTTAACATCTATGTGCTTTTTGTTCCAGTTATGCCTGATCCGCTTTGGTGGTCACCTGCTCCACTGTGTTTACTTGGTTTTTACGACAGGACAGGATTCTTTTGCTGTCTGTCCTGACACTTGCCCGTTTACGGATTACTCTTTTTGCTTTGCCTGGATATTACTGTTTGCTGATACTGGACCCTGCCTGTCTGTCCACGTTTACCAATAAAGCCTGCATTTGGATCCACAATTGTGTTGTCACATCTTTTAACAGAATAGCTGTTAATTTGAAGATGAAATTAGAGTCCATCTGTTCAGATGTGTTTTCAAAGTTGGAGTGAGAGAGGGGGGACGGGATCGGGAAAGATCCTCAAGCCAGGACTCGAACATGGGACACCCAAAAGCACAATGGAGCTACATGTCAAGGCGCTGCCCACGAGGCTATCTGTGATGACAACAAAGCCATCTCTAAAGAGTTTGGACTCCACAAATACACAGTCAAATAGATTGTGTACAAATCGAGGAAATTCAAGACCACTGTTACCCTCCCCAGGAGTGGTTGACCAACAAAGATCTCTCTAAAAGAAAGACGTGCAATAGTTTGCAAGGTTGCAAAGGAACCCAGGGTAACTTCTAAGCAACTAAAGGCCTTTCTCACATTGGCTAATGTTTATGAGTCCTTCATCAGGAGAACACTGAACAGCCATGGTGTGCATGGCATGAGTTGCAAGGAGAAAGAACAGAAAGAACATTGCTGCCCATCTGCAGTTTGCTAAAGATCATGTGGACAAGCCAGAGGCTATTGGAGAAAGGTTTTAGGGAAGAATGAGACCAAAATAGCCCTTTTTGTTTTAAATGTGAAGCATTATATTTGGAGAAAGGAAAACACTGCACTCCAGCATAAGAATCTTATCCCATCTGTAAAACATGGTGAGAGTATCGTGGTTTGGGCATGTTTTGCTGCATCTGGGACAGGACGGCTTGCCATCATTGAAAGAATAATGAATTCTGAATTATACCAGCAAATTCTAAAGGAAAATATCAAAACATCTGTCAAAGAAGAGTCTCAAGAGAAAGTGGATCATGCAGCAAGATAACGACCCAAGCACATAAGTCGTCCTACCAAAGAATGGTTAAAGAAGAACAAAGCTGATGTTTTAGAATGGCCAAGTCTAAGTTCAGACCTTAATCCAATTGAAATGTTGTGGAAAGAGCTGAAGCAAGCAGTTCACCAACATCACAGAGTTGAAGTGGTTAATTGGGTTCTCTTTGTTTACTTTCAGGACTTTATTTATACAGAAATATAGAAAATTCTAAAGGGTTCACAAACTTTCAAGCAGCATTGTATCTGCTGAATAATCTTTCAATACTTATGTTACAATTGTTTAAAGCACAAAAAAATCTAATTTGGATGGTATCATATCTTGCCTAATACTCAGCCGTGCGCAAGGACAACTTCCTGTTACTAGCAGGCACTATATTTGCTTATAACTCACAAACCACACAGACTAGAATTAAGTCACTGAATTCAGTCAAATCATATATTGTTTATTCTTTTATATTTTTACGCTGTAAATGTGTCCGTTTATGTTTATTTTTTGGTTTTAGGCCCTTTCATTGAAAGTGCTTTTCAGAGGATAACTGCCAAAACTATTAAATTCTGGTGACCATAATTAAACCTACAACCATTTGACAAAAGAAGTAAAACTTTGGCAGGCTTTTACCCTGGTACAAGTGCTAGGATTTCCCACAAATTTTGCCAGCACCTGCAATGTTAGGGCTTTCCCTAGAAGCTGATTCATCAAAAGTGATGATAAACGTTTTTAAAGTGTACGAAGCACCTTATAAACCTACTCATTCGTCATTAATGGCTAGGGTGTGCTTTAATAATAAGACATAAACAAACAAGGAAATTCAAAATTTTGTAACCTTACATTTCTCCACACTTTAGAGGAAGAACATCTGAGATAAACAGAGAAACCACTCCCTCTGCGATCATATATAATCCGGCCCTGCTGAGGTCTGATTTAGTCAAAAGTCTTATCGGATTCAGTGACTTGCTCTTTCACAGCAGTTCTACATCAACATCATGGGTAAGTGATATAATATCAGCTGCTGACTGTTATTATATGATATTGCCTCAATAATGAGGAGCAATTTGTGATAGTGTAACACTGGTTGAATATTCTGTATAAATAATTATGTATTGACTTGAAAGGGCTTGATATTTTCCATGCTGTTTTTAGCATACATTTATGGAGACATCATGAAAATAGACACCACCGGTGCATCAGAGGCGACAGCAAAACAAGACAAATTAACCATTAAGGGTGAATGACTGCATACAAATCACTTATGGCACTTTTGTTTCATTTGCCAATATATGCAATAAGCACCATGTTACAATATGTTTAAAAATGATTTAAATATGTCATAGGGGTTGAAGCCTCTAAAAAACTGGCTGAGCATGATCTGGCCCGGATGGAGAAATACAAGAGTATGATCACTAAAGTTGGCAAAGCAAAGAAGATTGATCCGGCTGTGATTGCTGCCATAATATCCAGAGAGTCCCGAGCTGGAGCCCTCCTGAAGAATGGATGGGAACCCCAAGGCAATGGCTTTGGCCTTATGCAGGTCCATACAACTATAGATCTACTCTATTTAAAATTTAATTAGAGCTAAGATGAGGCTTATACATGTATGGGTGTGCACATAAAATGAGGTTCAAGGTGTTTAAGTTGTCACAATAATCATCCATGCAAAGTGTTACTAAATATGTCTGTTGTTTCAAAGCTTCATTTTTTTTCCCCAGGTTGACAAACGCCACCACACTCCAGCTGGTGCATGGGACAGTGAGCAGCATGTCACACAAGCTACAGAGATACTCATTGACTTCATTAAAAAAATTAAAGTCAATTTTCCTAAGTGGACACAAGAGCAATGCTTTAAAGGTAGTAAACTTCCACTCTCAGAAACCACAAATGTGTCTTGTTTCAGAAACTACGCACATTAGATTCATCAGAGAACAGAGAAGTGCAAGAATGATGATCTGACTGAGGTTTTCATGTCTGTTTCAGGGGGAATAGCAGCCTATAACAAAGGTGTGAGTAGAGTCACTTCGTATGAGACTATCGATGCCATAACCCCACATCACGACTACTCCAATGATGTTGTTGCCAGAGCCCAATGGTTCAGAAGCAAGGGTTACTGAAGAACAGCAGTTACTGAGCAGTTAAACTCTTGTGAAATATATGCAATGTATTAACTTCACTGGATTACTCCTCATTATTGAAGCTACTGTATTTGTGTCACATAAACATAGCTTCTGTTTTAATATCTTTGTTTTCTGTATCTTTTGATTCAGTAAGTAATCCAATAACTAAGAGCTAAATTGCGTCACTGCATAATATGATATCACAAAATAAACTTTTTTTATTTTTTCACTCAAATTGTCAGTCTTATCAACAGTCTTGCCGTATTCACATTAAAATGACTTCATATTCTACATTGTTCCTGGCTTTCAGTCACAACTTGCACGGAGATCTGCAGAGTACTGATGGCAGAGTACTGATCTATTTCATGTCATAAACATTTAGATCTCTCTTAAATGAAGAAAAACAAAGATGTGTAAATAAAATTCAAGTTTTAGGCACTGGCGATCCATATAAAGCACCCACCACTGTATATCAATCACTAAAAACAGCGAGACATTCTAAAACACTTGACATGACAAAACACATTATGCCCTAACATATTAAGACAGTGATATTAAAAGATCAAATTTGGTACACACCTAGTTGATGATGCATACCATACACAGGCAAACAGATGAGGCCAGAATATGAACACAATGAGCTGTTTATAATAGTATGGGAAAAATTCTTAATGTGAAACCTCATGCATTGGACTCAATATTTGGGCTCATTTGTTTGCCTGTAAATTACACTTGTTTCTACAGATACACCCAAAAGCAGAACAGCTTTAGTGTTTTCAGCAGCACTGATTACAACACGATTACAGCTGGAGAGATGCAAGCTTTGTTTCCAAATGTTTATACGGTGTCAATGGCGAAACTTTTAGGTGCTTCTTCTTATGCAATGTCTTGGTGATATCTGTTATTGTTGTTGAACAGGAGTCAATTGCAGTTCTTAAATGTAATTACTGATATTAAATAATAGCATTTTTTTAAGAAGGCCATTGCTGATAACAAAATGAAAAGTGAAGACTGAAGTTTTGATATACTTACAGTACTTATTATCCTGTGTGCGGCTAATGAACTGAAGTCTTGCACAGACAAAAGTCTTTCTTTCCAAGAAACCTGAATTTAAGAGGGTGAATTCAGGTAAAGTGGGCCATCAGGTAAAGTGGGCCATTTAACATTGATCGTAAAGTGCTCAAAGGGTTAATACTTTCAGAGGATAATAATAGTACTTAATTAAATTGACACTACTTCTCTAAATGATACAATAGTTTTGGCTGATGCAATATGACTGGTGGGTGTGGCCACACTTCAAAGGAGGACTGTGTCATGGTGAAAAGTAGAAAACCCTTTGACAATATTTTTACTGGTAACTTATAAGGTTGCTCACTAAATGTAAACGAACATTATAGTGACAGTTCCTGTTTTATTTGATACTATCATTGACATTAAAATGTGTTAGCTTTCAACAGTAGTTGCCATAATTAACATTTTTAGAAAACAGAAATGAGACTGCAGTCAGGAAATTTAAGTCAGAGATGGAAGAAAGGAAAGAGAGAATAGAAGGAAGTCGAGGCAGTGGAGGGGAGTGGAATGAAGAAAGGATGAGAGGAGAAAATTATAGATGCAGAATATAGCCTGAAGCTTTATAATATGGACACAATTAAAAATAGTTTCAAAAGTTTAAAGAGCATAGACAGAGAAGCATTTTTACATATGGTTACCATTTTAAATGATCTTTTTATTTATTTTTTAGCCTATTTGTTGTTGCTTGTGTCATAGTCACATCTTTAATATATTGTAGAGTTCATTGTTTAATCAGGGCTCGACATTAACGCTTGTCCGCGACAAGTGAATGTTTTGGACGGGCAAGTGAAAGAGAAATTTACTTGCCCAATCGGACAAGTAACTTGAAAAAGTCCATACCAAAAACAATAATAACTGCCTTTATTTGTGATACAGCCTTTGTTATAGGGGTGTGCGATTATATATCGTTTGCAATAATTTCGTAATTGTTATTTTAACGAGTACATTGCAAGAATCAAACAAAGAGTGCACGCATAATTAGCCTACGTAAAGTCATCTAGGTTTGACTAGCTCATGTGCATTCTTTCACTGCATGATTCAGTATTACAATTACAATGCATGAAGAATGATCAGAAAATTCAAGATATGGGGGAGGAAAATGTATGCATTTATATCATTTCATATAGTTAATATCACACGAAGGTCGAACGCTGTTTTTTTTTTTTTTTGCTTCAAAAATCATCATGATTACAAATGATAACGGTTCAACAAACAAGAAGTTAACATTTAAGAGACTTACGTTTTAGACACCATATTGCCTGTTTTTGCTCTATTTCACCAAGAAAAATAACTCCAAACATAGCCACAGCGCTGTTTTGCGTCTCTGAGGAACATGACGGTGTAATAAAGAATAATAAAGAAACAAATGATTAACAAAGTGAAGGTCCATCTTCTGAGCTCAACTGCAGGACAAGTAAAAAAGTTCTTCCAACAAAGGCCATACACCTTAAGGTCCCCAATTGGTAACAGGTGTAGATCCTTATCTGGTAACCTATAAAACAGGAACGAACGAGGAACAGGAAAAAAATAAAAAAAATAAAACGAAACCATAACACCTCCCCCTTAAAAGGGAGAGATTCCCTTTAGAAACTCTACCTTATACGATTTCCAAAACCCAAATATACCCAAAATTAACTTCAAGAAAACAACCCCAACCTTACCAGAGTTATCACAAAATCATTTGACCATTACAACTTGCCCCCTTCACACCCATCCTGGATTCAAAACCAATCCTGGAAAAAGCAAAAATTTTGAAAACCAATAACAGGAAACAAAAGAGGAAAGAAGGGTTAAGAATCTTCTCAAACACATGGGGCACGAGACAATGCATCAGCTAAGACATTGTCTGTGCCTTTCACATGACGAATCTCCAAAGAGTAAGGCAGCAAGAAAAGGGACCACCTAATAAGTCGCTGATTAGGACTCTGCAAAGAGTGAAGAAAAGTAAGGGGGTTATGGTCTGTGTATACCACAGTTGGCATATTCCCACAAGACACACAAACCTCAAAATGTTGCAGAGCCCAAATCAAAGTTAAAGCCTCTTTCTCGATAGTGGAATAATTGGTCTGATATAAATTTAACTTTCGTGAAAACTAACTGATAGGTCAATGAATACCATGCTCATCGGACTGCAACAAAACGGCTCCTGCTCCAACCTGACTAGCATCAACTTGAAGTTTAAATGGCTTATCCAATCGAGGAGCTGTCAGGATGGTTGATGAGGTGAGCAATCGCTTAACATTATCGAAGGCATTTTCACATTTAGGAGTCCACACAAATTTAGCCTTTGCTTGCAACAAATCCGTAAGCGGGGCAACAACAGAAGAAAAGTTAGGACAAAAACTCCTATAGTACCCTGCCATTCCCAAAAATCTCATCAGCTCACGTTTTGTCTGAGGCCCAGGAAATTTGTCAATTGCCATTACTTTAGCACCCACAGGTCGCACTTTTCCCATCCCAACAACCTTGCCCAGATACATTACAGTCGCCCTGCCAAACTCACACTTTGCCAGATTGACTGTGAGTTTGGCCTCTGCCAAACGTTCCAACAGTGCACGAACTCGGGCAATGTGTTGATCCCAGGTGTCACTATAAACAACAATGTCATCGAGATACACGGCACAACCTTCTAGACCAACAGTCACTTTATTCATTAAACGCTGAAATGTAGCTGGAGCGTTTCTGAGACCAAAACTCATAACAGAGTAAGAATACAATCCAAAAGGTGTAATGAAAGAGGAAATTTCCTGTGCTCGGGTGGTCAAAGGCACTTGTCAGTAACCTTTGAGCAAGTCAAATTTACTGACAAACTTAGCTGATCCAACTTGATCTACACAGTCCTCAATTCTAGGTAACGGATACGAGTCCGGTCTAGTTCGAATATTTACTCGTCTATAATCTGTGCAAAAACGCTGCGGGCCATCTGGTTTTCCCACCAGTAAGCAAGGCGAAGCCCAATCTGAAAAGGATGGCTTTGCAATGTTATTTTCAAGCATGTAATTGACTTCAGACTCTAATTTCTTACGTTTATCAAATGATACACGATAGAAACGCTGACGAACAGGTTTAGCATCTCCTACATCTATATCGTGTTCAATCAAGTGGGTATGAGAAGGAGTATCTGAGAAAAGATCAGGGAATTCAGTCAACATAGACTTCAAATCAGATTGTTTTTCACGAGATACATGTTTTAATAATTCTTGTAAATTAGCCAAAGTTTTTTAGACGAGGTTGTAAAATTACATCAGGAGGTTTCACATCCGGTTCTAACTCACCTGCAGGTGCCAAACTGGCTAGGGCAATTGAGGCAGAGATTACCTTAGGAGCCACAGTACAGGCATAAAAAGGCTTTAACAAATTCACATGGCACAACTGAGTATGCTTCCTGCGCTCAGGGCTAGAACGCATGTAATTGTGATCAGACACTTTTTGACGCACAGTGTAAGGTCCTGTAAACTTGGCACAAAAAGGAGAATCTGGTAAAGGAAACAAAGCTAACACCTGATCTCCTGGGCTAAACAGGCGAATCTCTGACTTGTGATCAAACCAACGTTTCATCTTTTCCTGGGTTTCCCTCAATTTTTCACTTGCAAATTCCCAGCCAGAACTAAACGTTGACGAAAACAGTGAATCAAACTCTGTGGTGGCTCCTCCTGTAGAGCACCATCACACAGTACACTCAACGGTCCCCGTACACGATGTCCAAAGACTAACTTATTGGGACTAAATCCCAAACTCTCCTGGACAACCTCACGTGTGGCAAACAGCAACCACGGCAAACCTTCCTCCCAGTTGCCCTTTAACTCAGTGCAACAAAGATTTCAATGTCTGGTGAAAACGCTCTAAAGCACCCTGACTTTCAGGATGGTACGCAGTTGATCTGTTATGTCTAATACAGAGTTGTCTTAACACGTCTTGAAACATATTAGATGTAAAATTTGTCCCCTGATCACTCTGAATAACTTTTGGAATGCCAAAAATAGATATAAACTGGGACAATGCTTTTACTACTGATCGTGTGATGATTGAACGCAAAGCATATGCCGCAGGATAGCGAGTACTCTAACACATCACTGTCAGCAAGTACACGCTACCAGACTTTGAAGGCCCAACACAATCCACTAGAAGACGTTGAAAAGGCTGTTCCATAGCAGGTATGGGATATAAAAGCACAGGCTTCATAATTTGATTTAGTTTTCCATTCAGCTGGCAAGTTTAACAAGTCTTAATGAACTGTCTTACATCAGTCTTAATACGAGGCCAGCAAAAATACTGCAGCAAACGTTGGTAGGTCTTGTTAATGCCAAAATGACCAGACACCCCGACCATGAGCGACTCTAAGACAGAATTTCACAAAGAAACAGGCTCAACTACCTGTATAATTGGTTCAGTCAAACCTCCCTCTGCATTAAAAGTCCACTTCCCCAACAGTACCTCATTTTCAATGAAGCACCCATTAGCTGAACTCTCTTTTACCTCCGGAGACAAAACAGCATCAAAAAGAGAATTCAAAGATGTATCCTCTCTGAGCAAAAACCCAAACCTGATGAGAAACAGAAGGCAAAGCAAGGAGACCAGGCACAATCCTTTGAGATTTCACAAGGCCCTTAAAATCCCTGTTTTTCATCATCAGTTATTTTTTTACTCATTGCACGCGTGAGTGCACATGAGAAAAATACCTCTGGATACCGCTGGGAGATATCCATGTCACCCAGCGAAGTAGGACAAGTAGTAACCACAGGTGGAGATGGGACATCACGCCACACACGGTCACCAGCCAGATTATTACCCAAAATAACTGAAACTCCCTCCACTGGTAAAGAAGGACGAACTCCCATCACCACCGATTGATTTACTAAATCAGATTGGAGAAACACGTTATGCAGGGGTACAGACAATGTTCGCAATCCAATACCTCAAATCAGCACCCGGTTTCCCGTATCAGTCTCCCGTGAAAAAGGCAAAACAGACTCTAAAATGAATGATTCAGATGCACCAGTGTCTCGAGGAATCTTAATGGAAACCTTATCAGTACTTCCAAGCAGTGACACATAGCCCTCTGTAATGAAAGGAGCATAACCTACATCATTACAAAGTGCCACTGATTTCTCCAACTTCTATAAACTATCAATATAACCGTCAGACTCATCTGTCTGAACTGATGAAACAACAAGAACAGGCTTGGGTTCAGATTTAACACGCATCAGTTTTCCTTTGAGTGTTAAACAATCCTTTTTCCAGTGACCCCTTAAATGACAATAAGCACAATGGTCACTTTTATCAGCATAACTTTTCCAATTCCTCTCACCTCTATTATATTCAGGCAAGACTTGACGGGGTACAGTTACGCCTTCTGTTGGAACATCACTGAACTTAAGCCTACCTTTCTTGACTTCACATTTATGAGTTAAGTACATACTCATCAGTAAGAATGGCAGCATCCTCAGTAGATGTAACATTTCGATCAGTCAAAAAGGTAGAAACATGCTCAGGCAAAGTACTTTTAAACTGTTCCAATAAGAACAACTTGTGAAAATCTTCATGACTATTTGCACCTGAAGCAGCACACCAACACGATCCAACTGTATCTTTAGATCTCCCGCAAATTCACAAAATGTCTGTTCTGCAGGTTCTCTCATGTTCCTAAACTTTTGCCGATAAGCCTCTGGTACCAGCTCATAAGCCTTCAGTACAGCCTCTTTAACCTTAGAATAATTTTGGCTATCGTGAACACTTAATGAAGAATACGCTTTTTGAGCCTTACCGGTTAACACACACTGTAAAAATAAAGTCTGTTCATTGTCTGGCCATTTCATAACATCTGCCAAACGCTTGAACAAACTAAAAAAAAACAAAAAAAAAAAAACATCAGTATCACTAAATTTGGGTAACAACTTAATATTATTTGCCACATCCAACCTTTTTTTACACATTTAAACCAACAAAGCTTTCTCCAACGCAGTAAAGTTAGTTTTACGTTTGACATTCATTAGACATTCGGTTTCATAAGAATTAAACTCTTAAAAGGAACACTCCACTTTTTTTGGAAATAGGCTCATTCTCCAACTCCCCCAGAGTTAATAAGTTGAGTTTTACCGTTTTTGAATCCATTCAGCCACCGGGGACTACTTTCAGGCGCTGCGTAATATCACTGCGCCTGCCGCGGCCATGTTACGGCAGCAAAGTTCCTTGATTATTACGCTGGAATGAGAGTAGTTCCTAATCATATCAGCCTAGAAAAATCGCAACTTTTCATTTTCCACCGATCTTAGTACACGATATAACTACAGAAGAGTCAAGTTTTAAATAGGACAAATATCGAAACTCTTTGATCGTTTTAGAACGCGATGCTACTGGTCTAATTGGATTCAATGATCTATGCTAAGCTATGCTAAAAGTGCTCTCGCCAGATCCGGAGATCGGCTGAATGGATTCAAAAACGGTAAAACTCAATTTATTAACTCTGGGGGAGTTGGAGAATGAGCCTATTTCCAAAAAAAGTGGAGTGTTCCTTTAACGCCTGTTATGTTTTGAGCCGTAACTAACTCAGATAGACATAAACATATGCCCTTTACGTTGCACAAGGCTTCATTTTTAGAAAAACAATTATAAAAAATTAACCATATAAATTAATTAAACAATTTAACTACATTACATTATACTATAAAACCATACTAAAATGTTCAGAAAAAACATATTGCACAAGGCTCTGTTTTTGGAATTAGCATTTTATGTGTTTTATAATAATTTTACAACTTTTAATGTATGCAATGATACAAATCCATTTAACAACACCACCATTTGATTTAAAGGTATCAAACCAATTGTAAAAATATCTAAATATTATTCCCCATAATGCACAAGGCTTGCTTTTTATGATTATGCCTTTATTGTTTTATATACAGTACTGAAAATGTATTTTTGTTGTGTTTTATATACTATACCTACTTGCATTCATTAATCTCTGACACCGTTTGAGATAAAGGTATCAAAACAACTGTAAAAATATCTAAATATTATTCCCCATAATGCACAAGCCTTGTTTTTTATGATTATACCCTTGTTTTTTTGTACAGTATTGAATCCATATTTTTCATCATACTGTATATTACCTTTTGAAACACTGAACTTAAAATATATTTAGAATCCCTTTCTAATATGAAATAAGAAAATAAGCTTATAAAAACAAATTTTAAACCTTTTTTATAATATGATAAATTAGTGTATAAGGAATAATTAGTATAATTTACAGATGTTCCTTTATCTCCTTTAATTGGGTACAGTATATAAAACATATGAAAAATAAGGTTTAAGTACTATATATACAAATAAAGTATTATTCTGAAAATAAACAAGCCTTGTGCATTATTTTTACAGTTGGTTTGATATCTTCATTTCAAACGGTGTCAGAGTTTAATGAATTTGAGTAGGTACAGTACATAAAACATGAAAAATAAATTCAGTACTGTATATAAAAACAATGAAGGCATGATCTAAAGAACAAGCCTTGTGCATTACATGAAAAATATGGATTCAGTACTGTATATTAAAACAAAGTTATAACATGAAAAACCAAGCCTTGTACATTATAGGGAATAATATTCTGAATATTTTACAGTTGGTTTGATACCTTTATCTCAAACAGTGTCGTAGTTTAATGAATTTGAGTAGGTACAGTACATAAAACATGAAAAATATGGATTCAATACTCCACATAAAAACAATAAAGGCATAATCATAAAAAACAAGCCTTGTGCATTATGGGGAATAATATTTAGATATTTTTACAGTTGTTTTGATACCTTTATCTCAAACGGTGTCAGAGTTTAATGAATTTAAGTAGGTATAGTATATAAAACACAACAAACACACATTTTCAGTAATGTATATAAAAACAAAGGCATTTGTTTTTATATACAGTATAAAAAGGCAACAGAAAGTTGAGTTTAAAGATGCTCAACCAACCGAGAGAACCACGGCCTTATGAGGATTGTCAGGCAAAATCGATTCAAGGATTTGGGTGAACTTCACAAGGAATGGACTGAGGCTGGGATCAAGGGATCAAGGCATCAAGAGCCACCACACACAGACGTGTCAAGGAATTTGGCTACAGTTGTCGTATTCCTCTTGTTAAGCCACTCCTGAACCACAGACAACATCAGAGGCGTCTTACCTGGGCTAAGGAGAAGCAGAACTGGACTGTTGCCCAGTGGTCCAAAGTCCTCTTTTCAGATGAGAGCAAGTTTTGCATTTCATTTGGAAACCAAGGTCCTAGAGTCTGGGGGAAGGGTGGAGAAGCTCATAGCCCAAGTTGCTTGAAGTCCAGTGTTAAGTTTCCACAGTCTGTGATGATTTGGGGTGCAATGTCATCTGCTGGTGTTGGTCCATTGTGTTTTTGAAAACCAAAGTCACAGCACCCGTTTACCAAGAAATTTTGGAGCACTTCATGCTTCCTTCTGCTGACCAGCTTTTTAAAGATGCTGATTTCATTTTCCAGCAGGATTTGGCACCTGCCCACACTGCCACAAGCACCAAAAGCATTAAGTTGGTTAAATGACCATGGTGTTGGTGTGCTTGACTGGCCAGCAAACTCACCAGACCTGAACCCCATTGAGAATCTATGGGGTATTGTCAAGAGGAAAATGAGAAACAAGAGACCAAAAAAATGCAGATGAGCTGAAGGCAACTGTCAAAGAAACCTGGGCTTCCATACCACCTCAGCAGTGCCACAAACTGATCACCTCCATGCCACGCTGAATTGAGGCAGTAATTAAAGCAAAAGGAGCCCCTACCAAGTATTGAGTACATATACAGTAAATTAACATACTTTCCAGAAGGCCATCAATTCACTAAATGTTTTTTTTATTGGTCTTATGAAGTATTCTAATTTGTTGAGATAATGAATTGGTGGGTTTTTGTTAAATGTGAGCCAAAAATCATCACAATTAAAAGAACCACAATTTAAAGACTTAAACTACTTCAGTCTGTGTGCATTGAATTTATTTAATACAGGAGTTTCGCAATTTGAGTTGAATTACTGAAATAAATGAACTTTTCTACAACATTCTAATTTATTGAGATGCACCTGTATAACACAACAAAAATACATTTCCAGTACTGTATATAAAAACAAAGGAATATTCTGAGAAAACAAGCCTTGTGCATTATGGGGAATAATATTTAGATATTTTTTACAGCTGGTTTGATACCTTTAAATCAAATGGTGGTGTTGTTAAATGGATTTGTATCATTGCATACATTAAAAGTTGTAAAATTATTATAAAACACATAAAATGCTAATTCCAAAAATAGAGCCTTGTGCAATAAATGTTCTTCTGAACATTTTAGTATTGGTTTTATAGTATAAATGTAATGTAGTTAAATTGTTTAATTAATTTATATGGTTCATTTATCATTTTTTTCCCTAAACATTAAGCCACCAAGTTCAGTCCTGGAGGGCCGGTGTCCTGCAGAGTTTAGCTCCAACCCTAATCAAACACACCTGAAGCAGCTAATCAAGGTCTTGCTTGGTATACTAGAACAATCATAACACTCCCTACACCATTTCTTTACATCCCTAAACCATCCAAGCCAATAAAAACAATCCTTCACCTTAGCTTGTAACTTCTGAATACCTAAATGCCCTCCAGTAGGTGTATTATGCAACATAGACAACACCCCTGGAACCAGACTTCTAAGTAAAACCACCTGTACTACAGAAGCAGTATCAGAATTTGCTGGAGGTATCCTCACCAACCGCTGATTTTGAACCTGCAATTGGTCCCATATTGGCAAATACTTAAAGGCAGGATTTAGCTCAGCTTCCCTACAGTTATCCCCTGAGCCATTTTTCAACTGATTCAACATCTGAATATTTGGGTCCTCTCGCTGAGCCTTAACCAAATCATCTTCACTCTCCTGAATATCTCTTCTAGGACCCCCCCATTACTTCAGCCTCACTCACTGCTCTAACTGCTGTCACTTGCGCCTTAGACTGCGGGAAATTATCACCTCCCTCCCTAATGCCTCCACCCCTAGATCCTGGGAGCCTTGAGAGAGCATCAGCATTGGCATGCTGCTTCCCCGGCCTATGAATGATTTTATATTGGAAGTTGGCAAGTTGCTCCACCCAGCGAGCCAACTGCCCCTCCAACCCACTGAAATTATGCAGCCACCGTAATGAACTATGATCAGTTCTCAGCAAAAACTCCCTCCCGAGCAAGTAATGTTTAAAATGCTTTGTAAAAGTTACAATACTAAGAAGCTCCTTTGTGGTGGCATACTTCCGTTCTTGTTTAGTCAAAGCTCTACTAGCATATGCCACCACCTGCTCCAAACCCCCATACTCTTGAGACCATACAGCCCCGATTCCTAGGTTACTAGCATCAGTGTCTAAGATAAATGATTTTTTTTGGATCTGGATAAGCCAAAACGGTCAGACTTGCTTTTAATTGCCGAAAAGCCTCCTGACACCCCCCCCCCCCCCCCCAACAAAATCTTTTCCCCTTTTTAGTGAGCGGATGTAGAGGGCGAGCAATCTCAGCAAACCCTTTAATAAATCTCCTATAATAGGAGGCTAAACCTACAAAACTTCTCACCTCCGTCTGGGTTTTAGGTGTAGGCCAAGCCCGTACTGCTTCTACCTTAGATTGATCTGCCATCACTCCCTCAGCGGAGATAACATGGCCCAGGTATTGCACTTGCGAGGCAAAAAGGGTACACTTAGACAGTTTAACCTTAAGATTAGCATGACGACGTTTAACAAAAACCTCATCAAATCTCTGAAGATGCTCTTGAAAAGTTCTCCCAAAAACAATTATATCATCAAGGTAAACTAAGCAAGTGGTCCACTGCAGATCAGCCAAAACAACAGCCATCAGACGCTGAAAAGTACTTGGAGAGCTGCATAGCCCAAAACTTAAAACATTAAATTCAAATAAACCCTGAAGAGTAATGAATGCAGCATTAGGTCTATCCTGTGGGTCAACCTCCACCTGCCAATTGCCACTCATTAAATCTAAAGTAGAGAACCAACAGGCATTTGTTAAACTATCAAGAGCATCGTCAATCCTAGGAAGAGGATATGCATCCTTCTTTGTGACATCATTTAATTTACGATAATCTATGCAAAAACGAAGACTACCATCTTTTTTTCTAACCAAAACCACAGGTGCTGCCCACGGACTACATGATGGACGAATGATACCATTATCTTTCATCCCTTTTATCTAGTCAGCAACCTCCTGCTGGAGGTGCAAAGGGACACGGCGAGGGGGCAATCTAACAGGCTGTGCTGAACCAGTATCTATCTTGTGCAAAGCAAGATGAGTTCTCCCCAAATCAGTATCCCCTTTACTGAATACAGATGCATTACGATGTAATAACTCCTCCATCGCCCACGTCTGTCTTGAATCCAACCCCCGTTCCTTCAAGCCAAAGTGTGACATTAATCCACAGTCAAAGGAGAAGAGGAAACGGACTCATCCGCTTTGGTGGTCAACTCACTATCCCCTACCTCCACATCAGAAAAAAAAAAAAAAAAAAAAAAAAAATCTTCATGTTTTGCTTTAAAACACAATTATCTTCTGACACATTGATAACTCGCACTGGCACCATCCCTTCCTCAACCTTACAAACCACTCGAGCTACCAAAACATCACATGTAGGAAGCATGATAGAAAAAGGCTCCAACATGACCTCGTAATGTTGTGGGAGAAATCCTTCCACTTTACCAGGTACGATAACTTCAGTAAGAGGGGGAATCATAATATCTGCCTGCACTCGAACTACCTTGGGATGTACACTACCATCTTCACTGAACAGAGGGAGCTTCTTTACCCATTAACCGACAGCATTTTTCACCCAAATCAATAACTGCCCCAAATTTAGAGAGAAAATCTGTACCCAACAGTAATTCTTGGGGGTAACATCAGCCACCAAAAATCACGATCACAGCCAAGGAATCAAACTGGTACACAGTCTGCCAACGACCCAGAATTGACATTTCTCCACCATTCGCCACGGCCACTCTACCCTGATATCCATCTAAACTGGACTCCCCGTTAGTTACATTTAACCAAAAATACTTGGGTACAATAGAAACCTGTACCCCAGTATCAATCAGTATCAGTTTCACACCCACCTACTTTACCTGTCAAAACTCCAGCACCGGTTATAGAAACTGAGGCCAATTTATCAGATACAGATGTGGGGGCAGGCATTTGGCCTATTGTGCCTGCCCCCTCTAGTTTCCCTGCAAATAAGGGCAATTCCTACGTAGTACAACGACATTCCCAACATGTTTCAGTCCGAAAACGGACCTGTGGCTCCGATGAACTTGTCACAGGAGTGGTGCGTACAGAAGCTGGCACATACTTCGCCTGCATATCCTTAACCGTAACTTGTAAAGCCTTAACTTCTTGACGCAACTCCTCCACTATTCCCAGTAAAACTTCAACCTTGTTATCAGATGAATTCTGAGCACTCAGACCACGGACTTTATAATCTAAACAAGGCGTGTGTTCTAAATTCCTAATAAGTTCCAATTCAGATGCTAAATTAATGGCACTTTCTAAAGTGGCAGGTTTTGCACTGCGCAAGTGTATACGCATATCGCCACTACCCACATGTGCGACAAAGTGATCACGAGCTAAAAAATCTTGTGTAGCAGCATCAGCAGAAGGGTAGGCTTTATAAATCAAACGTCTTAATGCATTACCAAACTCACGAGCTGTCTCGTTAGGGAGCCGACGTCGGGAGGAAAAACTCAGTTGCACTCTCACAAGGCTCTAAACACTTACCCATTGCATCTTTTAAAAGGACATAATTATTATTATTTGCTTCATAAGGAAGTCCCCCATAAATATCTCTGGCCCGACCAGAAAATAATAAAGACATAAACTTTAACTTAAGCACATCGTCCCACCCATTTACTTGTGCCGCCATTTCAAATTGTTCAGACCAATCAGACCATTCCCGTCCTACCCCAGTAAACGTTTCTGGCATAAAAAGGGGCGAGAAACTGAAATTGCTTTAGAGTTTGCAGCTGTCATAACGCCACTCGACACGACTGAATTTGCTCCTGATTGTGACACAGAAACACCCTCTTCCTCCATTTTTATTTACTTTTTATCCCACCACTGCCACCAGTGTAATAAACCTCTCTTTATGTTTTCTTACAGAGGCTTAATCAAATTAATGGAGGACAGAGGGTGCATCACAACACCAGGACTTTATAGAAATATATCACTTTATTAGCAATTGTATATAAAAAGATAACCATTTGGCCTATACACAAAGACACATTTAATTAAGTTCAATGAACATTTACTCTGTACACCCTCACTAGAACAATTGGCACTACACAAGTGAGACTTCAACACTGCACTCTAGTGGTTATTCCCAGCCCTCACACGGCACACCAGAAATCGTGATCGAGTAATCAGTTTAACAGATGAAAAGAACCCAGCGCCTCCCAGTTCCGGACACAGAGTAATCATGTTCATATAAACCTTAAAACTCACAACATACACATTCCCACATACACACGACACAAAGAGAATATAAAACGTAAAACACTTCCCCGTTTCCAGAAAACAAGACCCCCTCCTGGGGTCTAGGGAAAGGAATCAGCCGTGCCGGGTAGGTCCGTTCCACAAAGGCACGAGCTCTTCACTTTATTCCCACTCTCACAGTTGCGGCAACTGGTCACCACGTCACCAGTGGCGCCTCCAGAAATTTTTCATAGGGGTGGCCAGATGGGGCCACTTAAAATCTTGGGGTGGCACACCAAAACTATAAACCATAATTTCAGAATTTTATTCTACTGTTGTAGTAAACTGTCTGAGCGCGCAACATCGGCATGGACGGAGGGGCGGGGGCGGGGGCTGGCTACTGTGTACGATCGAAGGTCTAGAGCGGCTTGCCTGCCTGGCTGTGCATTAGGGACGAAATGCATAACTAATGCTACTAAAATTTATACTGGCCAGTGGGGTGGCCACGGCCACCCCTGGCCACCCCCTGGCGGCGCCAGTGCACGTCACTTGTCTTAATTAGCCCCTTGTGCCCACACAGTTCAATAATAATAATCACCATGTCAATAATAATAATAATAATAATAATAATAATAATAATAATAATAAGTCCTCTTTGCACAATGCCATCTCTTAGAAATGCTCCTGAAACATATGGCCAGCGCTCCTAAACCCTCCCCACCATTATCTAACCTGGGGCCTGTACCATGATGGTGGCTGAACAAATTCAGAGTTACAGGATTAGTTTTGAGTTGACAAAACCAAACCGATGCAATCAGGCTTAATTGGTACCATGAAGCAGCTCATCAACTTTCTCTGTCAACTCGGGCTTTGATCCTTAAGCTATGATTACTCCACGGGCGCGTGCACATAAAAGAGTGACGTCGGCACCGAACAACCAATCGCGTTCAATATGGATAGAGCCAGAGCTGTATATTTTTCTGCGGAGGAGCAAGAAATAATTATTCATAAGTATGAAGAATATAAACACGTGTTTCAAGCACGCAGTAATACTGTATCTGCTGCCAAAGCAAGAGAAGAATGTTGGAAAAAGATCGCTGATTGCGTTAATGCGTAAGTTAAACAAATATACATTCAATATTAATTAAAAATGATGTATGTGTGTGCGCGCGTGTATATGATGCCTTTACAATAAGGTTGTATTTGTTTAGAGAACGTAATGCATTAGCTAACATGAATTGACAATGAACGATAGTTTTTCAGCATTTATTAATCTAATGTTAATTCCGTTAGTTCTTCAAGTTACTCATGTTACTTCATTGTGCATTAGACGTATGTTAACAGTTAGTTTTATTTTAAAAATGTATTAATGCTTAAATTAAAATGTGTGTGTATATACGTATTACATTGGCCTACTTTTATTTATTAGGGTGAAGCAAATGACGAAGACACCCTCTCTGTGTGTTCTGAAACCATTGCTGAGGTGAATGCATTTTTTTTTTTTATGGCACACATTTTAATGTCACACAAATGTGACTGGCCCTTATCTTTTATTGTAGGATTTTTCACAACCTGCCCCACAAACTGATGCCTCTACCTCAATGGGCTTCAGAAGGAATGTGAACAAGGTACTGCTTTAAACCCTTGACATAAATTACAGCCAGTCCTGTGCCTGTAAGTCATGCCTTTTGTCATTTGATTTACCTTAAGACTTGTAATGATTGTTTGTGGTGGAATTATGTTTCAGGTGGAAACTGACTCGGTCAGGGCCCTTTACAAAAGGAGCCTAGAATTGGACTGCACTCTAAAGGAGCTGGACTGTGAGCTGAGGAGCCTCCAAATTAAAAAAAATAAATTGGAGATCAAACAGATGGAAAAACAGATCTCAGTATGTGAACTTACTAAAACAGGCAACACATTAGTATGAACACTCAATACTTATTAATGCATCTTTCCCTCTTTCTCCCTCCCTAGCCACATCAACAATAAAACCATTTGAGACCTATCTGCAGTTTCAATTTACTTTTATTAAGTAAAATATTGTATGGTGATTGCATCTCTGACAGCTGTGCCAGCTGGGTGGTCAAGTGTGATTGGGTCAATTTCATCGGGGAGAAGCTGGTTTAGTGGTGGTGCTTGCTCCTTTCTGATAGTGGCTATATTGTGCAGAATGGCACATGCAGCCACTATCTGTGATGCCCGCTCTGGTGACACCCTTAACCGCCGAAGGCAGTTGAAACGTGCCTTTAGGATGCCAAAGGTCATCTCAATCTTGACCCTGGTTTTACTGAGGGCCACATTGAACCGGTTTTGTGGCCTTGTCTGAGGGTCAGGATAGGGGGTTAGTAAAAATCTCTGGCATGCATAACCCCTGTCTCCTACCAACAGGCCATCAAAAAGCCCTGTCACAGAACAGAAAAGGGGAAAATTGTATAAGTTTTGCTTTGTCAATTAAAATGAACACTTTAAAGTGTTTTGCACTGTAACTTGCCTTCCTCAAAGCGCTGACACAACACAGACTCACGGAAAATTCGTGAGTCATGCACTGAGCCAGGCCATTTGGCATCCAAGCTTATCTGCAGATGAAATGTACAGTAGATCATTGTCATGTGTTAATGATTCATCTCACTGAAAATAAGTAATCTTGAATCTATAGTACACCTACCTGAACATTGAGGCTGTGAAAGGACTTTCTATTCACATAATCTGCCTCATGTTCTCCAAGAGCTGTGGAGATTGCAACATGTGTGCAGTCTATTGCTCCTATGACTCTAGGGAATCCTATCATAAGATTAATATATTTGTTAAAAGATTTAGAATAAGAACTTGTACTGTATTGTATAATTTAAGTGTTCTAAGTGAAATCTGCTTTCTGGGGAGAAAAAAAGTGAATGTCTAAAAGTAAATCTGTTCATGTAGTGTCACCCTATCAATCTTACCGGCAATTTTATAAAAGCCCTCTTTTATGGACATGGTCGATAAATGTCCAGGGAACACTATGAAGCTATTCATGTACCCCTGCAGTGCGAGGACCACCTTGCGAATGGTTCGACAAACCGTGTTTTTCCCAAGATTCTCTGCATCACCGACCGCATATAAGTACGTACCGCTTGCAAAAAAACGCAACGCAATGCATACCATTTGCGGTACAGTAAGAGCATGACTTCGACGTGTCACATTTGATATGTGCGGCTCAAGAAGTTCGCAAATATAAGAGATTCCTTCCGCGGAGAATCTGTATCTTTCATACAAGTAAGTATCAGGAAAAGCTAGGGGATTTTGTCTGTCCCTAAAAACTCTTTCTCTACGAAGTGCTCGTCTAACAATTTGTGCGGAGATGTCCACAGGATTTGGTATAAAAGGTGAAGCCATTGCAACCGACACTGGGATATGTGACATCACCTATATGTTTCTTTGATCACAGCTGATTGGTCGAATTTCAGTCTGAGATCTCAAATCCAGAACATAACCTGCCCCGGAGCAGGTTAGCCGTGCAGCATAAGATACCATGGCGACAAACAACGTTTAAAAGCCGAGCTACCTTCATGGTACCTAAAACCCAGAGTTGGTGCAAACTAAACTGAAACTTACCTAGCTAGCCAGCTAATCCGGCTTCATGGTACAGGCCCCAAGTCAAGTTGATCTTTGTTGTCGGACAAACCCTGGTCTCGAGCAACACAAAGTCCTCATTTTCCCCTCAGTGCGCAAAGCCAGTCACGTCTCTCAAACCCGAGTCTCTTCTCACCTATTCTCCTTAAATATCCTCCAGGTGACTTCAATTACATCAATGGGACAAGAACGTGCTACCAAAAAAGTTCATATAGGCGGGGCTAAAACCACACACAAGAAAATAAATCCCCAGCGTTCATCACAATACAAAGAGTTCGCTGACAAATTACTTTTCTTACTAACTTACTGAGTACTAGAGCAAACTAGGCTAACAAAAGTCCTGCCTGAGCCACACAGTAAAGCTTAATTTTGCTTTTAGGGAAATCTTAACACTTACCATAATGTGTCTTATTTTCTTATTTTTTAAGACGCTGAAAAACTCTTGCACATATTTCCCAATAACAAACCAAACACCTGCTGTTTGCCAATGCTAGCACGCAAATGAATCGAATATCAAGTTCAAATACGCTCCGCCTACACGCGCTAGCGCAAATATAACAAACATACAAATTTGCTCTTTTTATTTTTAAGCTGGACCTTCCAAACTATAATAATAATAATAATAATAATAATAATAATAATAATAATAAAACTTATGGAAGAGCCCCCAACTGTTACATCCGAGCAACAACAAAAAGGGTCTGAAGTCCAAAAGAACGCTATATCAGAAAATATTTGCTTAAATCCAGGAGTTTAAATGATAAAGACAAGACTACAAGACAAGGAAAAAAGTTCTTCTTCCAACAAAGGCCAGACACCTTAAGGTCCCCAATTGGTAACGGGTGTAGATCCTTATCTGGTAAACTATAAAACAGGAACGAACGACAACAGGAAAAAAATCAAAAATAAAACGGAACCAGCATCAGTAACATCGGTGACTGAGTGCAGATCTACATAACCTACGATGTAAGTAAAAGATTCATTTCCTACTTTCATTAACAATACGGGGAGTTTTTTTGAGTGTTTGAACTCGGGCTGAACTGGCATAATGTTCTTTGATAAATTATTTGCTCGGTTTAATTTATTCACTGTTTGAATAACCATGGAAAGGAAGGTTATAATTAGCTAATCAATCACAATGCTTAATTCAATTGTGGTAATGTTAAATAAACTCAGTCGAGTCGTATTAAAATAGTTTTATGACATGACACCCATTTCTGGTATAGGCTACTTGCCTAAAATAACGGGTTTGCAATCTGTGTTGTATTTAACAACAGGCTACTTTTATGGCCTTGGTTTTCCACTCTCCACCTGTCCCTGAATAATTAAACTAAATCAATCTATTAAGGATGTCACGTATAAAGTTGAAGTGAAAATGAAATGAAAAGTGACGATTCAACTAAACCTATTATGGCTGTGTTGTGCATTATCTACAGGTGCTGGTCATATAATTAGAATATCATCAAAAAGTTGATTTATTTCACTAATTCCATTCAAAAAGTGAAACTTGTATATTATATTCATTCCTTACACACAGACTGATATATTTCAAATGTTTATTTCTTTTAATTTTGATGCTTAGAGCTTACAGCTCATGAAAGTCAAAAATCAGTATCTCAAAATATTAGAATATTTACATTTGAGTTTGAATAAATGGCCATCCCTACAGTATAAATTCTGGGTATCTCTTGTTTTTTGAAGCCACAATAATGGGGAAGACTGCTGACTTGGCAATGATCCAGAAGACGAACATTGACACCCTCCACAAAGAGGGTAAGTCACAGAAGGTCATTACTGAAAGGTGTGGCTGTTTACAGAGTGCTGTATCAAAGCATATTAAATGCAAAGTTGACTGGTAGGAAAAGGTGCACAAGCAACAGGGATGATTGCAAGCTTGAGAATACAGTCAAGCAAAGCCCATTCAAACACTTGTGAGAGCTTCACAAGGAGTGAACTGAAGCTGGAGTCAGTGCATCAAGAGTCACCACGCTCAGATGTCTTCAGGAAAAGGGCTACCAAGCCACTTCTGAACCAGAGACAACGTCAGAAGCATCTTACCTGGGCTAAGGAGAAAAAGAACCGGACTGTTGCTCAGTGGTCCAAAGTCCTCTTTTCAGATGAAAGTCAATTTTACATTTCATTTGGAAATCAAGGTCCCAGAGTCTGGAGGAAGACTGGAGAGGCACAGAATCCATGTTGCTTGAAGTCCAGTGTGAAGTTTCCACAGTCTGTGATGATTTGGGCTGCCATGTCATCTGCTGGTGTTGGTCCACTGTGTTTTCTGAAGTCCACAGTCAACGCAGCCATCTACCAGGAAATTTTAGAGCACTTCATGCTTCCTTCTGTTGACAAGCTTTATGGAGATGCTGATTTCATTTTCCAGCAGGACTTGGCACCTGCCCACACTGCCAAAGGTACCAAAAGCTGGTTCAATGACCATAGTGTTACTGTGCTTGATTGGCCAGCAAACTCGCCTGACCTGAACCCCAGAGAGAATCTATGGGGTATTGTGAAGAGGAAGATGCGATATGCCAGACCCAACAATGCAGAAGAGCTGAAGGCCACTATCAGAGCAACCTGGGCTCTCATAAGACCTGAGCAGTGCCACAGACTGATTGACTCCATGCCACGCCGCATTGCTGCAGTAATTCAGGCAAAAGGAGCCCCAACTAAGTATTGAGTGCTGTACATGCTCATACTTTTCATTTTCATACTTTTCAGTTGGCCAAGATTTCTAAAAATCCTTTCTTTGTATTGGTCTTAAGTAATATTCTAATATTGAGATACCGATTTTTGACTTTCATGAGCTGTAAGCTCTAATCATCAAAATTAAAAGAAATAAACATTTGAAATATATCAGTCTGTGTGTAAGGAATGAATATAATATACAAGTTTCACTTTTTGAATGGAATTAGTGAAATAAATCAACTTTTTGATGATATTCTAATTATATGACCAGCACCTGTATAATTAATCACATGCGATTCAGTTGAGTTTATGTAGCCTATGCAGTAGCCAATCAGAGGCGTTCAGATGAGTCATCGCTGATTAAATCCTGAATTATCTCAAAGACAAGTGCAGATGTAGGCCTATACGTACAATGTACTATAAATAAGATTCATTTAACAGTGAAAAGACTGTAGGCTATACATCATTTCAGTATTAATACAATTGCAGGCAGTATAAACATTACAAAATGTTTGTAATAGACTTGCCTCATGTAAATAAATACATAAAATATAGAGGACACTTTAGAGATTCAAACTTGGGGCCCATAACTAAAAAGTCCTACAACCATTTGATCAGAAAAGTTTTAATTTGGCATGCATTTACACTGGTACAAGTGCTAAGATTTCCTTTTTTTTTTAACATTCAGCAAAAGTGGTTATTCATTTCTCCACACTATAGTTGGAAGAACATCTGGAAAAAAAGAGAAACCACTCCTCCTGCAATCAAATACTGTGTAATCACGTACTGATTTAGTGACGAGGCTCATCAAGCTCAGATTTGCTCTTTCACAGCAGTTCTAAGACAACATCATGGGTAAGTTATATAATGTAATGCATTAGGTGCTGACTGTTTTTATATGATATTGTCTGAGTAACGAGGAGGAATTTGTGCTAGAAATATTCTGTATGAGGAAAATTTACCTACTTGATATTTTCCATGGTTTTTTTCTAGCATGCATTTATGGAAACATTATGAAAATAGACACCACCGGTGCATCACAGGCAACAGCTAATCAAGACAGATTAAACGTAAATGGTGAGAATGCATGACTGCATACAAATTATAGCAATATATAGTATAATTATAACAACAGTTTAATCTTAAAGGAGTTGAAGCCTCCAAAAAACTGGCTGAGACTGATCTGGACCGGATGGAGAACTACAAAAGTATGATCACCAAAGTTGGTACAGCAAAGCAGATGGACCTGGCTGTGATCGCTGCCATCATATCCAGAGAGTCCAGAGCCGGAGCCGCTCTGGAGGGTGGATGGGGTGACTATGGCAATGCCTTTGGCCTCATGCAGGTTGGTTAGAGGAACAGATCTACTCTATTTCAAAATAATTGAGAAAATAAATAAAATTTCAGGTATTGATAATAAATTCAAGCTGACTCCTAATTGGAAATTGTCACAGATGTATCATGCAAAACAAAGAGAAGTTGCAAAGTATGCAAAAATAAGTATGGTCCATTTAAACATTTCTGAACATTTCTAATTATTCCCTTCTTTGATGTTTCTTTTAGGTTGACAAACGCTACCACACTCCAGTTGGTGAATGGGACAGTGAGCAGCATATCGCACAAGCTACTGATATACTCGTTAGCTTCATTGAAGAAATTAAAGCAATATTTCCCATGTGGTCCCAAGAGCAATGCTTTAAAGGTAAGTTTAAATTAACCCGATAAATAAAGGAACGTAAATGGCATAAAACATAAAAAAAGGAAAATATGAGTTTATCGCTTAATTTTCATATCTCGGTTGTATTATAATGTCTGTTTCAGGGGGAATATCAGCCTTCAACGCAGGTGTGAGTGCAGTCGAATCATATGAGACTATCGATGCCAATACCACAGGACAAGACTACTCCAATGATGTTGTTGCCAGAGCCCAGTGGTTCAAAAGCAAGGGTTATTGAAGAACAGCAGTTATGAACCTGTAAAACCCTTAAATCAGTATAATGAGTCATGATTATAAGTCTTCATTTTTAAAATTAGGCCTATTGTAATATGCTTAGTTAAATATAGATATTAGATTGCTCACATAATCTTTCCAAACCATTTAAGAGTTTGCATTTTCAAAATAATGATATTGAGCTGCAGTGAATTTCCTGTAATGATGGTAATCTTATTAAAATAAAATATTTACTCAAATCATGTGTGTATTTATCACAATGATCTTAGGAACAGTCCTCCAAATTCACAATATTAATTTATTACTCCTGAAAGTAGCCAAGTGGATGCAAACATCTTGAAACAACTTGTTCTCCACGACAGAGGGCAATGTTGAGTCTAATCCTGCACCCACACATGACACTGTAGTACAGGGATCCTCAAATCTGGCTCACGGCAACCACTTTCCTGCAGAGTGTTGCTCTAACCCCAGTCAAACACACATGAGCATGCTAATCAATGTCTTCAGGATCAACAGAAAATCACAGGTAGGTGAGTTTGATCAGGGTTTGAGCTAAACTCTGCAGGAAAGTGGCTCTCACGAGCCAGATTTGAGCATCCCAGCTGAAGTAGAACAACGTTTTTCAGAGAACACTGCATTTAGGGAACATCGGGGGGCACTGGAAGCAATATTTTGGAAAGGGGCCTGTGTTTAAGGTGAGTTTGCACCATAGATTCACTAAAAGATGAGCTGAAACATTGTAACTACTTGCAAACAAATGTTTGTAGAGTTCACCTTGCTGTGTTGTACCTGCTGCAGGCAACAGAGGGAAATGTTTGGGTTCTTTGCCAATAAAAAAGTCGAACAATAACAAACTTGTCTCAGCATCAGGGCTTTTTTCCACCTCACTCTTACTCTCATTCGGACATTATGTGCAGAGCGGTGTTCTGCAGGGTGTAAGCCCTGTGGATTCTCTCATTCTCAACACATGCTGGTGTTCCAGCTATTGCAGATTTCAACGTAGACGGTGCCCTGCCGTATTTTATCAGACGGTGACCTGCCTCTGACACATCACAAAGTGCTACAACCTCTCTTTTGCGACGTAAGCTCTTCCACCAGTGTCAGAATGGGTGGTGAACATGATCAGGAGTGCTTATACACTTCAGTTTGCACTCAGACTGCCCCACTTTCCAGATCGGGACACACCCATATTACAAGCAGAGATCCACTCCTCCACTCTAGGCATACTAGAAACTTCTAAGCAGGGGAGACCAAGAACCAGCCAGGGGGGGCCCATAGGAAAAGTCATGTGTCCCAATACAAGTGGGATGACAAAAATGGCACAACAGAAGTGCCTGGACAACTCCTTTCTCTTTTTATAAATAAAAGCCTCTGATCAGACAATACTTGTTCTCGATTTTTAGTTTAGTTTAGTTTATTTTCTTATATAGCACATTTCTACTGTCTTTTGAGCAGCCCAAAGTGCTGTACAATGCATTCCAGCAAAACCAAACACATAACAATGACAAACACAACATCTTAAAAAGAAACATACATTACGTCTCACCTAAGTCGGATTCAAACACCATAACATAAAAATGCTTCTTCAGACCCGTTTTAAAAGCGGACACTGAGGGGGCAACCCGAATGTCTAGAGGTAGATTATTCCATAGCCGAGGACCGGCAATCGAAAAGGCCTGATCCCTTTTTCGCTTAAGTCGGGACGGCGGTACCTGGAGCAATTGTTTATCAGCAGATCGCAAATTTTTCACAGGTTTATGCAAATTAACCAGATCTGACAAATACAAAGGTGCGAGACCATTTAAAATTGTTTATTGTCTAAACAGACGGTGTTTGTTTGTGTCCAGTGAACTTTTTGTAAAACATTTTCATGTTCTGACTTTCACCCTTTGCTGCAGATAGATGGCTGCTGGTGTAGTCCTCACTGGCCCTCTCTGCTAAAAAACAAACAAACAATAGAAACCATCACAGAAATTCTAGTGGTTTCCATTAAAATACCATTATAAACCATTAGCTTTTTCCAGTAAAACCATTACAAAATTCTATTTGTAGTGTGTCTTGGGCATTTTTCCAATAGGATTTCACATCCCAATAGAATCCATCACATACCAGTAGATACCGTTACAGTTTCCAGCACAATACAATACAATTCCCATTATAACCATTAAATCCGTTACATTTTCTGTTGTGTTTTGGGCAGGGTTCTATTGTTTTTTTTTTTTCAGCAGGGTGGCTGGCTCTGACCTGCTAATTTGCTGGCCAACTTGGCCCTGTTGGGTGGATTGGCTCTGACCTGCACTGCACTATATATACCGGTCTTTGACATGGTTTCTTGAAGAAACCTTGAATGTATTGCTGCTGTTGTCCCCTTTTCATTTTTTACACAAAATTCTGTCTAAAAACAAACAAACAAACTCTAACTTTGTCTGATCAATGTTACACAAACAGTATATTTAATAGCCATATTCTCATCTGATTAAAGATAAAATCACTTAAATGTGAAGCTGTTCTTGGACAATGCAAACGAAAAAAAAATGCAAGACTAACACGCAAACGTTTGTTTAATCAAAACAAACAGGTGTTCACTATTCTACATCTTAAAATTCCAAGTGTCAGAACGCTAACATTATTAAACTCAACATTTTAGCGTTTACCACGTTACTGCAGACTATTTTGGGAAAGTGATTTTGCCTTTAATCTTTGAAACAACAGGAAGAAACGTAACATAACGATTTCTATTTTAAGTGGTGCAGGTGCATCGCGGCAACACAAATAAGTACAAACTCTAAGGAGCTTATATACAGGCCTAATTATAATTTAATACTTGCAGTGAACAGAGACGTGGTCTGCAGCCCGCGAAATCGCGCTTCTCCTGTTTGAGCGTTGCAATTGACAGCATCCAATGGTGTTGAGCTTTGTGAAATTGACAGCACTCTAATCCAATGGCATCGTGTACGGGAGATAATTGGCAGCGAACCAGACAGTGAGTAGGTGTGTTCTACTTCAAGCGGTGCTGTGCTGCTGATTAGTGTATGATGATCATACTATATCAGCGGCAGCGCGTGAGATTTTAAATGCACCCGAACTGCTCCCGCACCATACATGTTATACTCTGATCAGGCTACGCTGTTGGGGGGCATGGGCAACGCATATTTTGAGGGGGGCCGGTGCCACCCCGTGCCCCCCTCTAGACACGCCCCTGCCTAGGCTACTAATCGTCCTTTAATAGGTGTATAGCATATTCCGCGCTCAAGCACACGTATAAAACTTGCAATGGCAAAAGTAGGCTAATGATTATGAATATGTTGGGGGAAAGGGAAAAGAAAACATTTTAATTATTTGTTAATAAACTAGTGATTTCTTCTCAGTCAGTGTCGGCTGAAAAGATAAAGTTGCCGAATGCGACTCTCGCCATCTCCACATGAACTTTAATAAAGAAATGCACCTTTTCATTCCGACTGCGTAATTAGAGATGTTATATATATTTTACAGCCCAGTCTGTTCTGTTCTGTAACGTTAGTAATACACAGTCTTGGTGTTTTTTTGTTTGTTTGTTTGTTTGTTTTTTGTTTGTTTTTGTTTTTTGTTTGTTTGTTGTTTTTGTTTGTTTTTTTGTTTTTTGTTTTTTTTGCACATTAATCTGACGGTAAATGTGGCACACCCAGTTTTTCGGATGCACACCCAGAATCTATTTTCTGGCTACGCTCCTGCTCCTAATATGGGTGGTCTATCTCGTTTCGGCCCACCCCTGTCCAACGTGAAAGTCCCGCTGCTCCTGGACGCAGTAACATCGGTGACTGAGTGCAGATCTACGTAGACGATGTAAGTAAGAGATTCATTTCCTACTTTCATTAACTATACGGGGAGTTTTTTGAGAGTGTTTGAACTCGGGCTGAACTGGCATAATGTTCTTTGATAATAAATTATTTGCTCGGTTTAATTTATTCACTGTTTGAATAACCTTGGAAAGGACAGGAAGGTTATAATCAGCTAATAAATCACAATACTTAATTAAATTGTGGTCATGTTAAATAAACTCAGTCGTATTAAAATTGTTTTATGACATGACACCCATTTCTGGTATAGGCTACTTGCCTAAAATAACGGGTTTGCGATCTGTGTTGTATTTAACAACAGGCTACTTTTATGGCTTTGGTTTTCCACTCTCCGCCTGTCCCTGAATAATTAAACTAAATCAGTCTATTACGGATGTCACGTATAAAGTTAAAGTGAAAATGAAATGAAAAGTGTAGATTAAACTAAATCTGTTACGATGTCTCGGATAAAGTGAAAGTGAAATTTAAATGAAGAGTGACTCATTTTATTAGTCTACGGCTGTGTCGAATAAAGTGAAAGTGAAAATGAAATGAAAACTGTCGATTCAACTAAACCTATTACGGCTGTGTTGTGCATTATCTATAATTAATCACATGCGATTCAGTTGAGTTTATGTAGCCTATGCAGTAGCCAATCAGAGGCGTTCAGATGAGTCATCGCTGATTAAATCCTGAATTATCTCAAAGACAAGTGCAGATGTAGGCCTATACGTACAATGTACTATAAATAAGATTCATTTAACAGTGAAAAGACTGTAGGCTATACATCATTTCAGTATTAATACAATTGCAGGCAGTATAAACATGTATTAAAAAATGTTTGTAATGGACTTGCCTCATATAATATACTGGTACAAGTGTTAAGATTTCCTTTTTTTAACATTCAGCAAAAGTGGTTTTTCATTTCTCCACACTATAGTTGGAAGAACATCTAGAAAAAAGAGAAACCACTCCTTCTGCAATCAAATACTGTGTAATCACGTCCTGATTTAGTGACGAGGCTCATCAAGCTCAGATTTGCTCTTTCACAGCAGTTCTAAGACAACATCATGGGTAAGTTATATAATAAATTATATAATGTAATGCATTAGGTGCTAACTGTTTTTATATGATATTGTCTGAGTAACGAGGAGGAATTTGTGCTAGAAATATTCTGTATGAGAAAATTTACCAACTTGATATTTTCCATGTTTTTTTTCTAGCATGCATTTATGGAAACATTATGAAAATAGACACCACCGGTGCATCACAGGCAACAGCTAATCAAGACAGATTAAACGTAAATGGTGAGAATGCATGACTGCATACAAATTATGGCAATATATAGCAATATGTAATATAAAAATAACAACAGTTTAATCTTAAAGGAGTTGAAGCCTCCAAAAAACTGGCTGAGACTGATCTGGACCGGATGAAGAACTACAAAAGTATGATCACCAAAGTTGGTACAGCAAAGCAGATGGACCTGGCTGTGATCGCTGCCATCATATCCAGAGAGTCCAGAGCCGGAGCCGCTCTGGAGGGTGGATGGGGTGACTATGGCAATGCCTTTGGCCTCATGCAGGTTGGTTGGTCTAAATAATTGAAAAAATAAATAAAATTTCAGGTATTGAGAATAAATTCAAACTGACTCCTAATTGGAAATTGTCACAGATGTATCATGCAAAACAAGGAGAAGTTGCAAAGTATGCAAAAATAAGTATGGTCCATTAAACATTTCTGAACATTTCTAATTATTCCCTTCTTTGATGGTGTTTCTTTTAGGTTGACAAACGCCACCACACTCCAGTTGGTGAATGGGACAGTGAGCAGCATATCACACAAGCTACTGATATACTCATTAAATTCATTAAAGAAATTAAAGCAATATTTCCCATGTGGTCCCAAGAGCAATGCTTTAAAGGTAAGTTTAAATTAACACTTACGATAAATAAAGGAACGTAAATGGCATAAAACATAAAGAGAAATAAAGGAAAATGAGTTTATCGCTTAATTTTCATATCTCAGTTGTATTATAATGTCTGTTTCAGGGGGAATATCAGCCTTCAACGCAGGTGTGAGTGCAGTCGAATCATATGAGACTATCGATGCCAATACCACAGGACAAGACTACTCCAATGATGTTGTTGCCAGAGCCCAGTGGTTCAAAAGCAAGGGTTACTGAAGAACAGCAGTTATGAACCTGTAAAACCCTTAAATCAGTATAATGAGTCATGATTATAAGTCTTCATTTTTAAAATTAGGCCTATTGTAATATGCTTAGTTAAATATAGATATTAGATTGCTCACATAATCTTTCCAAACCATTTAAGAGTTTGCATTTTCAAAATATGACCATATTAATGATATTGAGTGACTGCAGTGAATTTTCTGTAATGATGCTAATCTTATTAAATAAAATAAAATATTTACTCAAATCATGTGTGTATTATTTATCACAATGATCTTAGGAACAGTCCTCCAAATTCACAATAAAATAAATTAATTTATTACTCCTGAAAGTAGCCAACTGGATGCAAACATCTTGAAACAACTTGTTCTCCACGACAGAGGGCAATGTTGAGTCTAATCCTGCACCCACACATGACACTGTAGTACAGGGATCCTCAAATCTGGCTCACAGCATCCACTTTCCTGCAGAGTGTAGCTCTAACCCCAGTCAAACACACATGAGCATGCTAATCAATGTCTTCAGGATCAACAGAAGATCACAGGTAGGTGAGTTTGATCAGGGTTGGAGCTAAACTCTGCAGGAAAGTGGCTCTCACGAGCCAGATTTGAGCATCCCTGCTGAAGTAGAACAACGTTTTTCAGAGAACACTGCATTTAGGGAACATCGGGGGGCACTGGAAGCAATATTTTGGACAGGGGCCTGTGTTTAAGGTGAGTTTGCACCAAAGATTCACAAAAAGATGAGTTGAAACATTGTAATTACTGGCAAACGAATATGTTTGTAGAGTTCACCTTGCTGTGTTGTACCTGCTGCAGGCAACAGAGGGAGATGTTTGGGTTCTTTGTTGACAATAAAAAAGTCGAACAATAACAAACTTGTCTCAGCATCAGGGCTTTTTTCCACCTCACTCTTACTCTCATTCGGACATTATGTGCAGAGCGGTGTTCTGCAGGGTGTAAGCCCCGTGGATTCTCTCATTCTCAACACATGCTGGTGTTCCAGCTATTGCAGATTTCAACGTAGACGGTGCCCTGCCGTATTTCATCAGACGGTGACCTGCCTCTGACACATCACAAAGTGCTACAAGCACTTATACACTTCAGTTTGCACTCAGACTGCCCCAATTTCCAGATCGGGACACACCCATATTACAAGCAGAGATCCACTCCTCCACTCTAGGCATACTAGAAACTTCTAAGCAGGTGTGTTGAGGCAAGCTGGAGCAAAACTCTGGAGGACACCGGCCCTCCAGGTCCGAGTTTTGAGACCCCTGTTCTAGACCTTTTGAAGTGTCAAGGACAGAACAGCATGTTTTATCCCACACACATCATCGCATTCTTGGGTATGACCCTAGACTCGCGAGCAATACAAGCTACGTGCCTATAGCTCTTTCTGCATCGTTCAGAGCACATGTGCAGGTACTCTGCTAGCATTTGCTCTTCAAAATACACATCCTTTATCCACATCCTTTATGTCCCATTTGCGCTTTGCGTGCTTATCTAGAGCAGTCTAGTCATTTTAGACTGTCTGAGCAGCCTATTGTCTGTTTCGGAGGTCGCAATGCTGGTTTTCAAACAATGGTTGCCTCATTGGATTGTGGCACCAATAGCGCTGACATATGCTTCTAAATGGGAGACCTGTACTTTTGGAGTTCACCCTCACTTTACAGTGGCATGGTTTTTCATGGGAGCAAGTATGTGCTTTGCTAGATTTTACAATCTCGAAATCCCTTCTTTTGCACCAAATGTTTTGTCTGTGCAGTAAGATGACAACTGACGTTCTATTGGTCAATTTCCACATATGGCTACGCCCCTTGCGAGCAGGTTCGGTTGGAGGGTCTAGGTCCTTCGTCTAGGTCTATTTCAGGGGGAATATCATGAGCTCATGAACGTGGGCCCAGTAGGTGGTGACTATGCTAATAATGTTGTTGTCAGAGCCCAGTGGTTCAAAAGCAAGGGTTACTTGAAGAACACTGTTTTTTGTTCAATCTAATAGATGTTCACTGTTCTTTATTTTGCTTTCTATTTGTTGGGATGCAATAAAACACTTTTATTCACTCAAATCATGTATATGATTTATAACTCACAAACTATGCAAACTAATATAATGTTTTTATGTTTGTTTATTATTTTGATAGGAAATACTTTACAATTGCAATATTATATTGTGATGGAAATATTTTATATAATGGCCTCAGAAGGAGTCAAAAGGGTATGTTCAACATAGAATGTTCAGAAAAGTGCAGACTAAGGATGCTCAGATCAAAGACTGTGTCTCTATGATTAAATAATCTATACCTACCCAAAAAGTGCTTGAAATAGTAGAACTAACAGTCATATGGCAAACCAATGACCAAATCGGTATAACCGATTACAGTGAAGAAGAATTGAGTGATATTGATTTTTACTCAACTACAAGGTTGTTGTGACCAGTATATTTAAGTATTCTGGGAATTCAGTGAATTAGCTTGAGATACTGTAGTTATTATATTAACAACTTGTTTGAATTGTCTGTGGTGAAGTCAGATTAGTATTGGGAATTTCCACGACCATATAATAAAATTGTGGACTGTATATGTTTGTACTGGAGTTGCCTCATATAAATAAATAAATAGCTATATTAAAAGTGGAAAGATTTTAAACAATACTTAGTTTGACCTCCTGAGGTTGACAATGTTTTCTGAGGTTTAAACCCCTACCTTCACTAATGCTTTGCTACAAAAGTGGAATGGCAGATTTGGCATGTGTTCTTCACTGGTACAAGTGCTAACATTTCCAAAAAAAAAAAAAAAGAAAAAAAAAAAAAACCTTTCCCACACTTTTATTTCCATCTGTCATTAACTACATTCATCAAAAGTGGTTATACCTTTTTGAAGTTTATGAAGCCTCCACCTGATAAATCTTCCCACGTATGATTCACTTGATTAGGTGTAATCTAATAATATGATCACATTAAAAAAAATAAAATAAAAATTACACTTTTGGTAACCTTACACATCTGAGAAAAAAGAGAAACCACTCCCTCTGCGATCATATATAATAAGGCCCTGCTGAGGTCCGATTTAGTTACAAGGCTCATCAAACTCATTGACTTGCTCTTCCACAGCAGTTCTACATCAACATCATGGGTAAGTGATATAATATCAGCTGCTGACTGTTTTTTATATGATACAGTATTCTCATTTTGTGATAGTTTAGCACTGCATACATTTTCTGCTTAAATAATTATTCAAGGGTTTCAGGTGATATTTTCCATGTTGTTTCTAGCATGCCTTTATGGAGACATCCTGAAAATAGACACCATCGGTGCATCCGAGGTGACAGCAAAACAAGACAAATTAACCATAAAGGGTGAGAATGCATGACTGCATACAAATCACATAAGACTCTTTTGTTTCATTTGTCGATATATGCAAAGTGCACCATCAACATTTCCAACTTGTCATAGGGATCGAAGCCTCCAAAAAACTGGCTGAGACTGATCTGGCCCGGATAGAGAGATACAAGAGTACAATTATCAAAGTTGCCAGATCAAAGCAGATGGACCCGGCTGTGATTGCTGCCATCGTATCCAGAGAGTCCAGAGCCGGAGCCGTCCTGAAGGAAGGGTGGGGTGACCATGGCAATGCTTTTGGCCTCATGCAGGTAGGTCGGAAAAAGTGATTTCTCTATTTCGAAATATCATGAGTCATGAGATAAGATTTAAGGTGGTGAGCACTACTAAACTAAAGCTGACTCGCAAATGTAAGTTGTAGATATCCCATGCAAGACATTTTCATACCAGCAAGAAATAAGCAGAGTACATTCAGTATTACTGAACATTTGAAATCATTCTCTTTTGATTATGTTTCTTATAGGTTGACAAACGCTACCACGCTCCAACAGGTACATGGGACAGTGAGCTGCATATCATGCAAGCTACTGACATACTCATTAACTTCATTAAAGAAATTAAAGTAAAATTCCCAAAGTGGACACAAGAGCAATGCTTTAAAGGTAGGTTGGGTTTACACTGAGAGATAAATAAACATAAATAGCATAAAAAAGACAATTAAATGCAAATAGAAGTTCATCACTTAACTTTCAAGTCTCAATTGTAGTATAATGTCTGTTTCAGGGGGAATATCAGCCTACAACGCAGGTGTGAAGAATGTCCAAACGTATGAGCGCATGGACATCGGCACCACAGGAGATGATTACGCCAATGATGTTATTGCCAGAGCCCAGTGGTTCAAAACCCAGGGCTACTGAAGAAAAGCAGCAGTAAAACCCTTACATTAGTGCAGTCCATCCTTAATATTAGGCATACTGTACTGCAATGGTTAGTTAAAAATAGTTATTAGATGCTGATGTAATCTTTCTCTTTTATGAGTTTGTGGTGTTTTCAATATGAAACTACACAGTGCATTTCTCATTAATGAAGATCTGATTAAATAAAGCTCATTTACTCCAATCATGTGTTTACTGTTTATCACAACGGCCTTATGGAGTCTTTCCAAATCTACATTAATTTAGCCTCATATGTAGGCTATTCTTCATTGCTCATGGAAGTAACTGCAAACACTTTTTGAAAGAGTGTGTTGTTGCCGAAGAAAGAGGGCGATGTTGAGCCTCATCCTGCACTCAACACATGCCGCTGGAGAATGCCATTAGTAAAAAATCTCTGATGTTTCGCTCGCTTAAGGATGACCAGATATCTCAAGGATTTTCTTCACTTTGTAAGTACATGTCTGCTTTAACGCATTCATGAGCGAATTTGGTTCTGTTGAGGCTTTTTGTCGGTTTTTAGCTGACTGCGCTGGACAAAGCGGTTGTTTGGGAAGTTTGGGAAGCGAACATCTCCATCACTTTCCGCTAAGTCCAGTGAGTAATGTTCCGCGGACTCATTTGCTGAGTTTTAACTGTAAGTAACTAACGATTTGTTATTCGGTAGTTTGGTATGGCTTTTTAAATAATGTTTTGTCATGACTGCTGTAAAAGAGGATAACTTCAGAACATTTAGCTAATAGTTCTCTAATAATGTAAATATTCAGAGCATGGAGCTGACATAATGCCTGAAATTCTGCGACGTTTTTTTCTTTCTTTCAAAAACACGAACAACTGTAGTACCTTTTTTAGTGGAAATTTTTCAAACGTTTTAGTTGTTAATGTTGTTGTTTCTAAGTCATGTTTATGTAATATTTTTTTTTTCTTGTAATGTTTTAACAATTTTGGGAACCACAAAACTAAGATTCAGAGTTATTGACTTATTGGATATCTTTTGGGAGATAAGGAGAAAAAACTATTAGCTATTAGGCTATATAGATTACATACGTTTTGGAATAGATAGACAGGTAGCCATATGGGTCATTCCATGAAATCGGTGCCTTTTCCACTTGGAAAAAGTGAAAAATAAAATAATTTTTATCGATATATATAAATATCCATAAAATGAAGACACCTTAAAATGACAAGAAATTGTATTGTGCCATCTCAGGCTAAGCAATTTGTTATTTTATGACTCTTTTTCTACCTCATGTTTTGGTATTTTTGTCAATCCTGTTACCAACACAAGCGTTAGATACTATAGTTTAATTAGAACTCATATGCCACTGAATGATATAGGCATTAGCGCAATAATATACCGAGGGTGACCTTTAAAATGTTTGAATTTTACACAGACAATCTTTAAAAACAGGGAGACATCTAATCTATGTCACCCCTGTTACCCACATGCCAAAACCTGACAGTAACAGGTTTGATGTTTTCAAACAAATTTTCTAATTCCTAGCTAATAGTCAAGTTCACAAAAGCACATATTGTACACTTTGAAATAGTTTTACTTGTAGATATTGATTATATTAAATGTAAGAAATAAAAAATTGTAACAGGATTGATATTGCATGATGCCACCCCACCCCCCCTCAGTCAAGCCTCATAAATCATCAAAAATGGAGCATTCTAGAAGTGAGAGAGAAACATGCTTGTGGTTTAAGTGTAGAAATCCTGGTTGAGAGATGAAGTAACCTCCTAGAAGTGATGTCACTTGAATGCACATTATTTTGAAGGGTTTTATTTATAAGTTATTTATTTTGAGGGTAACAGGGCTGACATGAAATCAAAGGACACCAATAAAATGATTTATATTTTATAGGGAAAAAAAACATACTTATGCCAAAAACATTGCTTAACAATGAGACTATATTTAGAACAATATGCCAATGTAATTGTATGTAATTTTGCCTTCACTTTGCAAATTAAAAGTCCTGCTGAAATCATAGTGAGTGACAGGCCAGAAACTTACCCTTACCAGCATAAATGCCATTTAAATTATTTTAAATAATATTTAATTGACTTTTTTGATGCAATATTGATGAAAGCATGCATAATATTGTTGTGTTTTTAAATTGCACATTTATTTGTTGTTATATTAAATCTATGTTTGATTATTTCTTAGGGATGCAAAAGGCACAGATTTCGTGGAACGACCCATATATAATCAATACTGCATGTAAATCTATTTCTTTTTTTTTTTTAACAGTATGATCTAACCACCAGCTTATCTAGAAAATTAGTTTTAAAAATTTCAAGGCCTGTATAATAAACTGTTACAAGAAACAAAAGAAGTGTATCCTAGATACTGAATTGCAGGTTGTTCTGTTCTTTAGGGAAAATGCCTATCCGTGTTAACAGTTTCTGTGGCACCTGCTGCTCAGAGATCAAATGACCCTTTTCTTGCTCTCAGCAATGTGTATGTTGATTACTGTATAGACAGAACAGCCTCATGATCAATGTCCTTCTTATGTTCAGATCAAAGGAATCAATTTTGAGTTTGGCCTCAGAATCATGCCTCTCTTTTGATGTTAGGCTGTCTGCAATTAGTATTTGTAGAAGTTGACATGAAGTTTCAAAAGAAGGCTGCTGTGTTGTGAAACGTTATAATTCATCTTAAAATATTTAAATCAACTGTTTTTCTATATTGACTTGCAACAGTAAGGCTGTTCTTTTTGACTTGATGACAATTCTATATTTGCATGCCGTTTTATGACCTCGTAATAATTGCGAGTCTGCATTTATATATTGGTTCTTTTAAAAATTGCCAAGCTATACAAAATTATCTAGTGAAGACATAAGAGCAGGGTTATTATAGTTAACCAAAACTAAAACTTTTTTTTTTTTTTTAAATCCTTGGTTGAAATAAAATAAACATTGACTGAAATTAAATAAAATATTTTTTTTTAAAAACTGTAATAGTATCTAGTAATAACGATACAAAAATAATACTGATATAAAATAATACTGATAATAATTAAAAGTGGAATTTTTTAAATTTTTTTATTTTTGAATAAAAGGTCACTAGTTACTGGACCCAAAATGTAAACAATTCTTTATCTAAAATAAGCTGGAGAAAATAAATAAATAAATATATACACTGTAAAAAGTGATGTTGACTTAAAAAAATTTAGGAAACCCGTTGCCTTAAAATTATTAAGTAAATGATAATTAAAAAAAAAAGTTAAGTGAACTTGACAATTCACTTAACTTTATTTTTTTACATTATCATTTACTTAAAAAAAAATTAAGGCAATGGGTTTCCTCAATATTTTTAAGTTAAGTCAACTTATCACTGTTTACAGTGTACAGTCATGGCCAAAAATATTGGCACCCTTGGTAAATATGATCAAAGAAGGCTGTGAAAATTAATCTGCATTGTTAATCCTTTTGATCTTTTATTTTAAAATTTAACAAAAATCTAACCTTTCATTGGATAATAAGAATTTAAAATGGGGGAAAATATCATTATGAAATAAATGTTTTTTTTCTCAAATACACGTTGGACACAATTATTGGCACCCCTAGAAATTCTTATGAGTAAAATATCTCTGAAGTATATTCCCATTCATATTCACAATTTTGAGCACTCCAGGGTGATTATGAACATGAAATTATCCAGCCATGGCTTCCTGTTTCACATAAATATAAATAGGAGGGAAAACAAAGCCCAAATTCCCTTAATCATCAATCACAATGAGAAAAACCAAAGAATATATTTCTGATGTGCAGCAAAAGATAATTGAGCTTCACAAATTAGTGAAGTGGCTTTAAGAAAAGAGCTAGAGCAGTGAAAATCCCCATTTCCACCATCAGGGCAATAATTAAGAATTTCCAATCAACATAAAATGTTACGAAACTGCCTGGAAGAGGATGTGTGTCTATATCGTCCTAATGCACGGTGAGAAGGAGAGTTTGAGTGGCTAAAGACTCTCCAAGGACCACAGCTGTAGAATTGCAGAAAACAGTTGTGTCTCGGGGTCAGAAAACCTTAGCACCTACATCACCACATGTTGTTTAGGAGGGTTTCAAGAAAAATTCTCCTCGCTCATCCAAAAACAACCTCCAGCATATTCTGTTGTCAGACACGGCTGGAACTTCAAATGGGACTGGCTTCTATGGTCAGATGAAACTAAAAAATGAGCTTTTTAGCAGCAAACACTCAAGATGGGTTTGGTGAACATATGGATAAAAAGTACCCCATGTGTACAATGAAATATACCGCTGTATTTTTTATGTTGTGAGCCTATATTTCTGCTGGAGGTCCTGGACATCTTGTTTAGACACATGGCATCATGGATTCTATCAAATACCAACAGATAAAAAATCAATAAGTGACTTGCCCATGTTAGAAATCTTATAATGGGCCATGTTTGGATCTTCCAACCGTACAATAATCCAAACACAAACCTCAAAAACAACACAAAAATGGGTCACTGAGCCCAATCCAAGCTTCTGCTATGGCCATTCCAGTCCTCTGACCTGAACCCTGTAGAAAATGAGTGTGTGAACTGAAGAGAAGCAGCACCAACATGGAGCTGGGAATCTAAAGGGTCTGGAGTGATTCTGTATGAAGGAATGGTCTCTGATCTCTTGTCAGGTATTCTCTAACCTCATCAAGCAGTATAGGTGAAAGTTTAGAGCTGTTAAACTGGCAAATGGAGGTTTCAAAAAGTATTGAATAAAAGGGTGCCGTTAATTGTGGCCAAAGTGGGGACGCAGTGTCTCGTTCCCTACTCAGGGAACCATGGTTACATATGTTCCCATAGGAGACGTTCCCTTTCGAGGGAACTTCGAACTGCATCCGCTAGGGGTCGCTATGGGGGAATGGAATACACACGCCACCATGCTGAGGGGAGTGCAAGCCAAGCACAAAAGGTGAGCACTAAGTACCAACTCTACCCGGCTAAGGGAGTTGCCCCTGGGACGGTTCGACAGCTGTCAGTGACATTATCCCCTTCTGCCAAAATCTGAGCTGCATACCCCAGAACTTACCTGTTAGGGGCCTGGCCTCCTGAACCCAGGGTAGAGCTCAAAGGCTTGGAATCAGAAGCAGAGATTCTTTTAAGGGAATACGACCAAGCGCCTACGATAGTAACTAGGTCTTGGCCTGTCACCCAGGGGCTACTGCTTGCTCTGCATGAGTTCGCTGAAGGAATTGCCTCCACAGATCCTTGGTAGCAACACCCTGTTCAAGTCAGTATCACTGGGGATACATAGGTAGAGTGGGGCCCAAGGTGAAAACTGGGACCTGACCGGCACAAAGAAAGGGCACGAAGCCGCAGCGCGTAACCCATACCATACAGGATTTTAGAAAGATCGCAAAGCACTTGGTGTGCGATCTTACCACAACGTGGCTTTCAGAAAGCGCACAGAGACTAGCATGTGCACTTACGATAACATGGATTTGAAACACCGTTTTGGAGAGCGGAGAACCCAACTCTCAGCATGAGAGGGAACTCGGACGCTCAGAAGGGAGCGGCATGCTCATAGGTGACCCTCTATGGCGAGGGGAGCAATGCTAGCTCGACCAACAAACATAGCTCTGGAGAGCGGAGAACCCAACTCTCAGCATGAGAGGGAGCTCGGATGCTCAGAAGGGAGCGGCATGCTCATAGGTGACCCTCTGTGGTGAGGGGAGCAATGCTAGCTCGACCATGGAATATAGCTCTGGAGAGCGGAGAACCCAACTCTCAGCATGAGAGGGAACTCGGACGCTCAGAAGGGAGCGGCATGCTCATAGGTGACCCTCTGTGGCGAGGGGAGCAATGCTAGCTCGACCACGGAACATATCTCTGGAGAGTGGAGAACCCAACTCTCAGCATGAGAGGGAACTCGGACGCTCAGAAGGGAGCAGCATGCTCATAGGTGACCCTCATGGTGAGGGGAGCAACGCCAGCTCGACCCACAAGGAGAGCATATGGGACACAGAGCTTTGGGGGAGCGGAGAACTCAACTCTCAGCATGAGAGGGAACTCAGACACTCAGAAGAGAGCGGCATGTTTATAGGTGACCCTCAATAGTGAGGGGAGCAACGCCAGCTCGACCAGCAAGGAGAGCATAGGGCTGAATGACAGAACTCTGGAGAGCGGAGAACCCAACTCTCAGTATGAGAGGGAACTCAGATGCTCGGAAGGGAGCAGCATGCTCATAGGTGACCCTCTATGGTGAGGGGAGCAATGCTAGATCGACCACTGACTCACAGAACTCTGGGAAGTGGAGAGCTCAGCTCTCAAAATGAGAGGGAACTCAGACACTCAGAAGGGAGCGGAATGTTCAAAGGTGACCCTCTAAGGTGAGGGGAGCAAAGCTGGCTCGAACACTGGCCTAAAAAACCGGTAAGCCCTCCAGAGAAGCTGCTACAAAGCTTTTGGGCTATTACTTAAACCCTAGCAGGGGAGATGCACACTCTAGGCAAGGGCTCAGGGAGATTGCTACTTAAAAACCCTCAGAAGGGGAGTAGTCCCTAAGCTAGCACATAGATATCCTCAGATAGCCATGCACCTTCTCAAACCATATAAACTGAAGTAAAAAGACCCGCAGGTCCTGGAACTACAGTGTTGCAAGAGTGGAACACATAAATACCAGTGAACCGTAGAACTGGATCGTACTCACCCATCCAGGGTTCCTGCGCATGAGATCAGTCCCAGAGGCGAAATCCGAAGAGTCGGGTCCAGACCATCAGTAAGGTAGTTTCTATGAAACATAGAACTTAACCAAAACATCATAAGTCCAGCATAGAGACTGCAATGACTTTAAAGCGCAGGTTTCTATTTTGGTCCCCACCCAAACTCAGTCAGGTGGAATAATACGGTTGTTGCAGGGGAATTAGAGAGGGAAAGATAAAGGCAGATGACAGGCCCCCCGAGGGAAGGGAGTAGATGTTCAATTCTTACTCTGGTCTGGACGAGAGCATTGAGAATGCCTCGACTAGATCACCTCCCTCAGATCTTGCCTACCTCTCTTTGACCCGCGCCTCCCTCTAGCCCTACCCGTAGGCGGGGGAGGGGCACGAGTCACGACACTAGCCTTCTGTGCCCATCTCTGATCCCCAGATGGAGATGGGCCAGGACCCCTGTGTTGTTCGGGATCAGACCTGGACCTTCTTGGAATGAAGGTATTGAAGGCCGCTGAGCGCCTTCGCCTCCCTAAATTTCTCGACCACCGTCTCGACGGAGGTACCGAAAAGCTCGGAAGGCCAGACTGGAGCATCGAGAAGAAAGCCCGTCTCTTTCTTCCCAACATCTGCCAGATTCACCCACAGATGTCTCTCCATTACCACCATGGCCGTCATAGACCTGCCCATAGCAGTGGCGGGCCTGCTTAGTGGCACAGAGAGCCAAATCCGTGGTGCGGCGCAGCTCAGCAACTTCATCAGGTGACAAGCCCTGACCCTTATCCAGGTCCTTCAACAGATCAGCCTGGTATGCCTGAAGCACCGCCATCGTGTGCAATGAAGCGACAGCCTGACCTGCTGCTACGTATGCCCTGCCACTTAAGCGAGATGTTTCTTGAAGGGCCTAGATGGCAAGGAGGGAGCCTTGAGAGAGGATGTCTCGCCCACAGAGAGATAGCTGGCCAGCGTCTCTTCCACAAGGGGCATCCCCTCATAGCCGTTTTCACGCATCCCCTCAATGTTAGCATAACTGGTATGCTGAAACCTATGAATGCGAGAGGAAAACGGCTTTTTCCATTCCCTCTCAGTCTCAACTTCTTCACCCTCAGACACCTCCTGCTCTTCCTGGGCATAATCCAGCAGAGTACTAGCCGTTGGATCAGATGATGTCAAAGAGCTCGCATCATCGTCATCCAGCTACTCACTCTCGTTCACGGCCGATGAGCACGAGAAGGGAAACCCCCTCTCTAACTCATGAGCCGGCTCCACCTGCGAGCCCCACGAGCTCATTCACCTCCGTGCCTCAGCAGCAGTGGGTCTTGAGCCGCGGGAAGCAGATGGCTGTCCCTCCTTCCTCGAAAAGAGAGACAGACGAGAGCAGAGCTTTCTCATAGAAAAAAGCTCACAGTGCACGCAGATTGCCCCCTCGAGGATATCGCTTGCGTGCTCCTCACCCAAACAAAAAGACGCAAAGATCGTGTGTCATCAGGTGTCAAATAAAGAGGACACAGATGCACACATCTCTTAAACGCCTTGCTAGTGCTCGCCATAGTAGAAAATCGTTTCTTACCTGTAGAATGCCGGTAGTGTCGTCATAGGCTGTCGCCGGCCAACATGGTGTTTTTGTATATATGCTTCAGACAGGGTCACACTGACGGCGTTCCCCATAGTGACTCCTAGAGGACGCAGTTCAAAGTTCCCTCGAAAGGGAGCATTTATTTCACAATGATATTTCCCCCCATTTTAAATTCTTATTATCCAATGAAAGGTGAGTGAATTTTTGTGTTTTTTTTTAATTTAATTTTATTTATTTATTTATTTATTTTTTAAATAAAAGATCAAAAGGATTAACATAATTCTTTTGATATGTGTGTGTATGTATATGTATATATATATATATAAATGTTAGGTGACTTTAATTAAAAACAAAAAAATGGCACATCACACAACATCTGTATTTAAATTACAACACTCATTAACTTTCTGTGTATTTCTCATGAGTCATTTAAACAGGCAAATAGCTGAATTGTATTGTTATTAGTTAATTAAACCCCTCTGAGCATGTGCTAACAGGGACTGTTGTCCTGTAAAGTATCTTTTGATGATGAGCCATGTTAATTGTCCTGTTGTGTCTGTAAAGTAACTTTGGAAAGAAATGCACCGTAAAACCCAGGGTGCAATTATTTCATTATCATCATCTCATTAAACTATTAAAATACTCCATTTAGAAACCTCCCTCCAGAAACGCCACACACCGAGATTTAAAGAGGCTAGAAAACAGGGATACAAAGTTAACTGGTCACAGATAGAGGAAAAGAGCAGCTGAATGGGTTGTGCTCTATGGTCAAGCTGTGTGGACCCAGCTGGATGCTTTTTATTGTAATAGTAAAGGACTTAACGGACACATGGAGGGTTCATGGCTTTGTTTTTCTCAGGAGAGGATAGACTTTGCATGATGACAGGCACTTGTATATTCATCTTATAAGTTATTTCGAACCATCTCAATCGGCACCGTCCCGCTTTTCGGGCCTCTGAGCCGAGGGGTATCATTTCTTGGGTTATTTACAGTTTGGCATACATGGCCTTAATTAGAGTGTGGGGTAGAGCGCTGCCTCAGAAGATGTGTTCCAGATGTGGGCTGGAATTCAGAGAACTTTGTAAAGAAAAGAAACAGTGCTCTGCAGGAGATGCCTAAAGAAACTCGAGTCAGTGAAGACTGTTGAAGGGATTGACAGAGTTGAATTGGGGTGGGGGGGTTTGGCTCTTTTCAGGGTTAAATATCCATGACTGTGTCTAGGTCTTTAAAAGAATGTAGTCTGATTTGGTCTGGCTGATTCTGTGCCTAAGGTGATTGATCTAATTGGTTAATGTTACAGCTCTATCACATGTGATAATGTACTTATGAGTTTGAGCATGTGTATCATATCAAATAAAATCAGCATCAGGAACAACAGCAACAAAAAACAGGGTTTCTGTTGCTCAAACAGGTAGAGCATGATACCAGCAACACCAAGGTCATGAGTTCTAAGGGAATTCAAAGGGAATGCAAAACCTGTATACCTTGAATGCAAGTGTCTGCCAAATGCATACTGTAAATGTTTAACTAATAATTTGGGGTTAAAACTCACATAAATGCATATTGAAAAAATATATACTGTTTACATTTGGGGTCGGTAAGATTAAAAAAAAATGTTTTTGAAAGAAGTCTCTTATGCTCACCAACACTGCATTTATTTAATCAAAAATACAGTAAAAACAGTACTATTCTGAAATATTATTACAATTTAAAATAACTGTGTTCTATGGAAGCCCGTTTCCCGTCACTGAATAAAAAATAAAAAAAGATTATTGCAACTTTTTTTCACAGAATTGTGAGATATAAACTCGCTATTGCGAGTTATAAAGTCAGAATTGCGAGATATAAACTCACAATTCTGACTTTTTTTCTCAGAATTGCGTGATATAAACTTACAATTGTGAGTTATAAAGCCATATGATTTATAAAGTCAGAATTGCGAGATATAAACTCACAATTCTGACTTTTTTTCTCAGAATTGTGAGATATAAATTTGCAATTGCGAGTTAAAGTCCAGTTTTGAGGGGGGAAAAGACTGATATGTTTTGAGTTTATATCTCACAATTCTGACTTTATAACTCGTAATTGCGTGTTATAAAGTCCGAATTGCGAGATACAAACGCGCAATTCTGAGAAAAAAAGATGAAGAAAGCCATCAAGAAGGAAGTCAAGGACGTTTAAAGGAGAATTTGCTGATTATCAAGCAACCACATACAATGACTGCATGAATGAATCTACTGATAATGCCCAGCCTTATGGCCCTCTTAAGAAACCGTATGTCTGAAATGAAATACATATGGGTTTCTTCAGCGGCAGAGCAAAAAGGTCTCAGGAAATACCAACCTGGCTTTTTTCATAAGGAAAACTGACTGACATTCCACCCAGCTTTGAGAAAGAGGACTGTAAGACTTACGCCTGCAGTGCAACTCCATAGAGACTCTGTTCACCATATGTATGAGGTAAAAATAAAGGGGTTTGACAGCTATCATTGAGTGTGAACTTGGAAGTCTATGTCTGCCTATATCAGTCTGTGCCATTTAATATGAAGCATGAAAGTCCCCAACAGGAAGAAAACACTTTTTCGAAATCCAGCGTTTGCTATTGTTTGCATTTAAGAAAAAGCACCGGCCGGCGCAAAGCTTTGTTTACACTTTTGCCGGATACTCCTACACGATTTGCCTGAGGGGGAAGGAAAATATTCAAAACTGGCAGGAAGGCGAAACATTTGTATGTAGTGGAGTCTTATGGTTTGAAGTTGTGTGCACAACACATTTTCTAAAGAAAATAATGTATATGATGAATGTCCTGTCACTAAAATGTCCAGTCTCTTCCGTTAGAGTAAAATATCATTTGCCGCCTAGAACCATGAATCTGGCTCTTCTACAGTCACCCTTCTCCTAAAGTAAACAAGTATTTTTATTTACATGCATGAACCAGCAACACTTTGGTCTATATTCACTTAAAAATAAAGGTTCTAAAAGGGAACTTTCACAGTGATGACATTTGAGTTTAGAAGAACATTTTAATTATCTAAAGAACCTTTTGTGAAACAGAAAGGTTCCATGGATGTTAATGGTTCTTCAATGGTTCTTCCAATAAAAAATCGTTTTCACTAACTGTGTCTAGTAGCTGACTAAATATTGGGTTAAAAGTTGCTAATGATTTATTCAAACTGTGTTGGCCGTCTGACTGGCTTTCCAACCCCCTTTCATGGGCCAGAATGCGCCCCCCTTCAGACACGAAGGTGGTATCTCCTCAGGGAGCTGCCCCATCTAATTATCAAATGACGCCTGGCCTGTCGGCGGTAAGCCGCTGGGGTGAGACAATAGCAGCTGATTCTCTGGATTAGGTGACGGGGGTTGGAGAAGAAAAGGGAGGGGGGAATCCAGGAGGAAGAGACAGAGAGCATGCTCAGTCCTGAGAGACAGGCTACTGGAGCACACATGTACCTTCCCTGTGAAGGATACACAGTCTCATGAGCTTCTGCTCTTTTACAAACACCCCATGTGATGATTTGAACAAGGAGATGTTGGTGTTTTGATAAAACCGATGTGAAGATTCACTTTTGGACCTTGTACAAAGGATGCACTAAGAAAACTCTGCTTTTGGGGTGAACTTTGACACCATGGCTGGATTTTACAGCTGCTTTGGGGACAAAAAGTAAGTTGGAGCCTTTTTGTTTGTGTGAAAACTTAATTTAAAATGACTTCTAGTATAGTTATAAAACACTTCACACTTGTCTTGTGCTTGAGGTTGAATTTTAGTGGCATGGTTGCATATAAAACTGTGATTGTTTATAAGTGGAGCACCACTGGAGCACTGATGAAAATGATCGTTTTTGGTATGGACTCTCAGGAAATAAAGGTTCAAAAGCTGTCACTGGGGTAGTGCTTTTTCAAAAGGTACAAATATGAACCTTTAAGGTACTAAAATGCACCTTTAGGGGTAAATAAGGTACAAATGTGTACCTTTTGAAAGGGTACGGTCCCAGTGACAGCTTTTGTACCTTTTTTCTGAGAGTGCGAGTACATACTTCACTTGAGGTCTTTTGTACTGTAAGGTTTCTGTTGTGAATGCACTATAATAGCTTCTTAGATGAACTCTTTCAATCAGTCTCTTTAAAAGCTCTTCTATCTAATGGTCTCATGACATGTCCAACAAAACTCTACTCATCACCACTGGTTGGTATTCCAAGACCGCTGAGAGAACATGTTGTTTACCATTGGGTTTCGTCCAGATTCTTTTCAAAGTTTAGAAAAGAGACTGTTTTGTTTATCATTTCTTTTCACAGAATTTGCCATTTATTATTGTTTGTTCTCCTAGTCCAGCCCTCCAGAGACGAAATGAATGTACAATAAGAGAGTTTGGACCACTTATTGAAACATAATATTACTTATTCAGGTCTAAATGTGAAATTTGACTTTGCAAAGAGACTGAAAACGAGCTAAAGGTTTGGACTGTGACCAGCTTCATCCTTACATTCTGACCTACCTCCATTTCTCACACCATTTATGGTCTTTGCGCTCCTGTGAGAGTGCTGCTTTGTTTGTATCTACACAGTGTATCTATTTGGCAAGAAACTTGAGGCTTCCCATGAAAAAAAGATTCTAAATGTTAATGTGCTGACCCTTATTGGTTTTGACCTCTGAGCTTGTTGATGTTGAGCTCAGTAGTTTCTCATCATCTTGCACAGTTGATGAGGTTGTTGTTTTTAGCAGGCTTCTGCTATCTTTTAAGACATGTATTCTCAAAGGAGTCTCAAGTCAGTGTGAGACTGTTTTATTAAAGTGTGAGCCAGTTAAATTAGCATATTGTGGAGAGTGGGGTAAGAAGCGTCAGTGTGTCAACTTTATTTGAAAGTCTTTTCTAATCCTTACGTGTTATAGCTTTCCCTCTCATTTTAAGTAAAAGGTGGCCTATCTTACCCCACTCACTTTTAATTTGTAAAAATGTTTCTGCTGAGGTTTACTTATGGATTGTCTAATAATGGATCATCTGGTATCAGATAGCCAGAATGCCCGTCTCTTTCTGTGCTGGTTTAGCCACGGCTAAAAGAGTTTTGTACTTTGTGGTTAAAGTTCAGAAGAACCACAGAAGTACAGATGGTTTTGTAGTACATCTGGATTTATGCTGCCCCTGCTAACTACTTTGATTTTTTTTTTTTTTTTTTTTAAATCCATCAATCAATACCAACAGCAAAGGGCTTCCAAACACAGCTCATTGAGCGCATGTGGTGATATTGCCTCAAATATCTGCCTGAATGGAAAGAAGAAAAAAATTATAGAAAATTCAGGGCTTGATAAATGTTCTGTATCTGTAATTGTAGGCTTCTTTAAATACACAGCTGTGCAGTTTTATTCACAAAAAGCTCCCACATTTTGTGTAAGATGTCGGTGTCATACTTAAAGGGATAGTTCACCCAAAATTGAAAATTATATCAATAATAATTACTCACCCTCATGTCTTTCCAAACCTGTAAGATCTTCGTTCATCTTCGAAAGGCAAATTAAGATATTTTTGATGAAATGCGAGAGTCCTCTGATGCAACTGAAATGTAGGGTTGGGTACCGAAACAGTACCAATATGGCACTGGTACCTATGTAACCGGTATGTACTAGAACTGAATCAGAATGCAGATTTCGGTGCCTCATTTTGGTGCCATGCCTGAGTGATCGATTGAAATATTTGTCCTTTGTTTCTCCAAAACGAACATAAGAAGCATCATCACCGGCACCTCGCGTGAAAAATAATTTACCGACTGAGAAAATGCATGTTAACTCAAGTTGGAAAGCTCTAATAATACAAGTCCAACAAATCTTTGTAGTAACGCGAGCGTGCTGTTTTCACATTCCGACTTAAAAGCACAACTCGGGAAATGAGAGCATCCTAGGAACGCGTGAATGCAGAAATTACACTTGCTAAAAATGCTTAAATTAAAATGCCTAAACCTAAAATTAAAAGTTTTTAAACCTGTTGTCCAACAAAAGAGAACATTATAACCTTTTTAGTCCACAACACCAGTTAAATTCTTCGTTTGATGTAGCTTCTTGTCACAGAATGAGGCAGAAAATATGTTCCATAGGCTACTAATACATCGATTGGCAATGGATTATAAATATGCTTAATTATTAAAATGAAAATACCAGAGATGGCTTGAATAACACAGATAAACTATGCATTGTCATAGTCGAGTGTTTATTCTATTTGTTTTATCATTCAAAATGTTTATATCTTGTTTACTCAGTTACATCCATAGCAATGCATTTGTCCATATTGGGGATTTCCTGGAGCTTCATGAGTTCTGCTACCTCTGTGACTGGATATGTGGATTTTTTTTGTGCGAGGGCGCCCTCTGGCATCCAGTATGAATGAAAAAGACATCATGTGTTTAGTGCTAATGGCCAATCCAATTATTAATTGGTCATTTTTATTTATTTTTTTAAATTATTTTTAAGTATCGGTTCAGGCACCGGTACCGTTTTAAAAGTATCGATTTGGCACCGGTATCGAAAAAAACCCAAACGATACCCAACCCTACTGAAATGTTCCCAGACTTAGAAATGTAGTAAGGACATTGATAAAATAGTGACATCAGTGGTTTAACTGTAATTTTACGAAGCTACGAGAATACTTTTGTGTGCAAAGAAAACAAAAATAACGACTTTATTCAACAATTATTCTCCTCCAAATCTCGTATTCCACCATTATCAAGAGTACCACGATGCGTGTTCTACATCAGCAGCACCACTTGCATACATTGTTTATGTACAGAGGTACTCTCGATAATGCCGGAAAACGTGATTTGGAGGAGAAGAACTGTTAAATAAAGTAATTTTTTTTTGTTTTCTTTGCATACAAAAAGTATTCTCTCGGTTGAACCACTGATGTCACATGGACTATTTTAACGATGTCTTCTCTACTTTTCTTGGTCTGGGAACATTTCAGTTACATTGCTGTCTATGCAGGGTCTGAAAGCTCTCGGATTTCATAAAAAAATATCTTAATTTGTGTTCCGAAGATGAACGAAGGTCTTAAAGGTTTGGAACGACATGAGAGTGAGTAATTATTGACAGAATTTTCATTTTTGGGTGAACTATCCTTTTAAAGTCTAAGTAACTTCATATATATCTTCCTATTTTGCATGAGCAAGGTTCATTTCCTATTCATGAGGAACTATATATAAATTACGCCTAAAACCACAAATTTTGCTAGATGTTAGAATCTAACCAAAACAACATGCTCATCAGTACTGTTATGGTTTGGTGGCTGTTTAAAAGCTAAATTGCATGGTAAACTTTATGAACTTTCATAAAGTCACAGAAGATTGCTTTCATTTTGCTACGGTCTCATAACAAAACCAGCAAGTAATAGAATTAGACCTCAATTGTAAGTGAGCTATATTATGTCCAATACATGTTTTAGGATGTTCTTTCTCTTCGGATATAATTTAGGGAATGAGATGGGGATGGTCACCACTTTAGCTAATGTTGTCAACTGATTGAGCCGAATGGTGACTGCAGCTGGTTTAATAAACTCATTATATTGTAGTTTACTCCAGGTCCCTCAGCCTGAAGAGTGTGCAGAGTAAAACTTCCAATAATTGAATATACTACCTTTTAAAAGTTCAGGGTCTGTTCGATTTAGTTGAAAGAAATTAATATTTTTATTTAGACAGGATGCATTAAATTTCTTGAGCAGCAAATCAGCACATTAGAGTGATTTTTGAAGAATAATGTGACACTCAAGACTGGAGTAATGATGCTGAAAATTCAGCTTTGCATCACATGAATAAATTACTTTTTAAAATATATTCAAATAGAAAACGGTTAGTTTAACTTGTAAAAATATTTCAAAATATTACTGTTTTTACTGTATTCATAACTAAATAAATGCAGCCTTGGTGAGCAGAAGAGCCCTCCTGACCCCAAAAAATAGAATTAGTAAGAAAGGACAACATAATTAGACATTTGTGACCCTGGACGACAAAACCAGTCTTAAGTGTCAGTTCTTCAAAATTGAGATTTATACATCATCTGACAGCTGAATTGATGTAAGCTTTCCATTGATGTATGGTTTGTTAGAATCGGACAATATTTGTCTGAGATACAACTATTTGAATATCTGGAATCTGAGGGTGCAAACAAATCTAAATATTGAGAAAATCGCCTTTAAAGTTGTCCAAATGAAGTTCTTAGCAATGCATATGGCTAATCAAAAAGGAAGTTTTGATACATTTACAGTAAGAAATTTACAAAATATCTTCATGGAACATGATCTTTACTTAATGTCCTAATGATTTTTGGCATAAAAAATCAATAATTTTGACCCATACAATGTATTTTTGGCTATTGCTACAAATATACCCCAGCGACTTAAGACTGGTTTTGTGGTCCAGGGTCACATTTGTTTGCCACTTGATGTGCCCTTTTGGTGAGCTGCACTGATTCACAGAGGACCACTGGGCCTGTGACATAATGAACAGATTCTCTGCCTGATTCATATTCTTGTCAGATATGTCATCCACTTCAACTAATGTCTGGAGAAAGCAGCGCTGTCCTTTCAGCCTCAGAGGAGAACATCATTTTGACATTTTTTGAGGTCCTCGACAGATGGTGTGACTTGAGGGAGTCCATCACTACATTAAAGTCGTTGTTGATGTGTGGTTCACCATCGAGGCCTGTGGAGAAGCTCAGGTCTAAAGCAGCCTTGCATAAGATGACTCTGATTGTCAGGATGTTGCATGACGAGGGTTGACACTCTAATAACTTTGGTTATTTTGGTTGTAATTTACAGTTCATCTTAGCACAGCTACACCAATAGATGCTTCGTTTATGTGGAGTCATCTGATCTATATACTCTATTCCTCAATATTTACACAGATTTTTTTTTTTTTTTTTTGTAGACAACATAAATAAAGGATAACAATTATTATAATCTATTGAACTATATTTAATTATATAGTTCAATAGAACAGTGTAATAGTAAATAATATGCACACAAAATTAGGGCTATATTAGTTGATAGGTTGATATTATATATTTAATTGTGCATTTTCCATGCGTTTAGATTTATATTACCTTTGCTGTCGTCTAACTTTAATCTAATCTTTAAGAAGACTAATTTCCCATTAATTCACTTTCCAAACTAACACTTAACACTAATAATTTCATTTAATGTAATCTTTAGCAAGTCTCAAAATTATTTTTTTTTTTTATATCGTACATTAAAATGATGTGATGCCTAAATTCACATGGAGATTTTTATTTTTTTAGTGTTTTATTTTTATTATATTCATTCAAAATAGTGTGGAATTGGATTTTCATTATAGGCCAGGGATAATATTGATGTATCCCATCACGAAATTTCACAATTTTACACTTATTTTACGCTACTTTAACTAAAATTCAGAAAATGTGATTATTCTCCACCCTTACCTGCTGACGTAAATCACACTGTGCAGTCTTTTGTTTAAAGCAAGTTTTGCATATGCATATAAATGTATTAGTCTTTTGTTTCTTTTTTTTTTTGGTTGTTTTTCTAAGAACACAATGTTTGAAGCTAACACAGCTAGCATGCTTGCTAATATCTTCTGCTTCAGCACTTCACTAATTCTTGCTCTTTCTTTTTCTCTCTCTTATTTCTCCCTTCCTCTCCACGTCCAAAAGTTAAGACATGAAACGTCGGACGTCATCACAGAACTCTGGCGTTGGAGGCAGTCCAAGGTCAGTCCGTTAGTCCCTGTAGAGCTCTGAACGACCTCTCTGCTATCATAGTCACGCACTGGGTAATGATAAGACGACGCTCTTTAGTCAGAAGAGGCTCTTGGGAAAGAGCTCAGTTTGGTTTGCTTGATACGCTGTTAAGCAGGAGCTCACATAAAATGTAAATTCTGTCATCATTTACTCATCCTCATGTCATTCCAAACAAGTATGACTTTCTTTAATCCTTGTAAGGCAAAAGAAGATGCTTTCCACTTGCTTTTCTGGTGATCCATGCTGTTGAGCTCCAAAAATGGAGTCATGAAAGTATTATAGAAGCAGTAAATGTGATAACTATACTACAAGTTTTCAGAAGTAAAACTAGTGTAATACAAGAAGCAACTTGAAATGAAAGTCATTATATCCTAAGAATCAACTTTCAAAATCACTTTCAAACCAAGCAGCATTCTGTTGTTTAATGCAATGATCTGACCATATTGAACCTTTTGCAAAATGTGTGTTGCATGATTTTCCTAATCTTGTAGACTCCTATTGAAATGACGGGATTTGCCCGGGAACAACAGTAAATCTGACCCCACCTTATATGATGACAGAATTTTCAAATTAGCACGCTTAGATTATTTAAAGATGAAGTCTGTAATTTCTGTCACTAGCGCCACCAAACAAACGCAAAATGATATAAATGATCATTTTGAAACAAAATCAAATAAATATTTAGTTTTGAATGGGGAAAAATGCAACACTTAACATGGCCGCTCAATTGCTGGAAGCCCTGCCTTCTAAGCAAAAGAGCCAATCACTAATCGGGAAAGTCAGCTGCAGCGTCACTGCAGCTGCCGTTAGAAGTCCCGGTTACTATAGAAACATTCAGCGTTCTGAGACGTGTGCCTAACACTGAGCATGCGCGCTGACTGATCTAGCCTGAGAAATACACTTTTTATAACGCTATTTGAGCAAAAGAAACAACATTTATGACACAGTTGTTGTCAGATTTCATTGGTGATTTCAAATATGAAATTTAATCGTAAGCTTGTTTGGAAGAATTTGATGATTTCCCATACAAAGAGATAGGAGCTGAACTTGCATGCCTGAGAGGTGATTCAAAGATGGCTGCCGAGTGACATGACTTGTCTTTAAGGGACTCGCAAACTCGCTCTCTGAAAGCAGGTGGCGCTTGTGAAACAGCAGGGATACAGCGTTTCCTTGGTTACCGCTGTAAACAAAGCAGCACTTTTTATGAACACTACTTTAATATGTAAGTAAATTCAAATTCAAATGTAGTAGCTACTGAGACAGTACGCGATTTTGATGACCGTAAGCAGGTTTTCTCAACACGTGATGATTCAACCATTGGTCAGACAAACAGATAATCCCGCCCCAAACTCACGCTATTGGTTGAGTCAGTGTTGCTGCCGGTCGAGATGCTCAAACAAACAAAGCAATGTTTTATCAAAATGTGTTTACGCTTTTCTGGGGAATGAGCCTACAGACTTCTTATCTACTTACAGTTGACTCTGTACTAGAATGGAGAAAGTGTTTACAAATCAAAGAATTACACCCTTTCACCTTTAGCAGATGGACATTTAGTTGTAAAATATCAAAACTCTCTTGATAATGCAGTTTACTTCTTCAGAGAATACAATTCTTCTTTGCAGACCCTTATGTAAATATCAATTTAAACACAGTATAGTAATAATTCTCTACCAAAGTATGACTGTACCATGGTACTGCCACAGTACTTTGTTGTAAGGGAAGTTGTTTTCTTTGTGACCTGAAACTGTCTGTGAAGGAGAGGTGTGGACACAAGACCAGCTGTGTGAACAATCCCAGGTGGTCCTTCATCTAGTGTTTGACACAGGCCACACAATGCTGACCTGAAAGGGTCAAAGAGTTTCTGGAACTTGAAAAAATAACAATAAAGTGCTATTGTACTTTCTCAAACAAAATTACAGTCCTTTGTGGCAAAAAATAAGTGAAAGAACTGCCTGAAACAATCATCTAAACACCCAAATGGATCCAAGACATTGCAGAGATATTGCACAAGTGATCATAATAGTGTCACATAACTTTCATAATCGCACCCTTAGGCAATAACTGGACAAAATAACCCTATGTATGAGTGCATGTATTTATTTTTCCTTTGAATATCCTCATGAATCATGATAAGTGCTTTATGGTGTGTGTTTATGCTTTAGCTGTGACTGTTCTTTGTATCTGTGGTTTTTCTTGTCTCGTTCTTTCATATGCCAACATAAGCTATCGGTAAATCACTCGTCTGTGAATCTCTGAAGCAGACTTTATATGCACTTCCCCTGAGATAGACAGGAAATGAATGAGCGCTATCTGATGACATCGAGTATGGGTCATCCATGTGCTCTGTCACACCAGCCCCTCTAACCACTGGAACAAATCTACACAACACGTTTAGCGGCAGTGTGTATACACTGTAAAAAGTGATAAGTTGACTTAACTTAAAAAAATTGAGGAAACCCATTGCCTTAAAATTAAGTAATAATTAAAAAAAAAAAAAAAAAAAGTTGTGAACTTGAAAATTCACTTAACTTATTATTATTTTTTTTAATTATTATTTACTTAATTTTAAGGCAAACATTTTTTTTAAGATAAGTAAACTTATCACTTTTTACAGTGTAAGAAACTGCAAGTCTGGTCTCTGTTAAGCAGTGAAGGACAGATAGTACTTGCATGGAATGGTAAGGAGGATTGTTTCTCATTAGCCGACTGTTGTTATCTGGTCTCATGTGATGTAACGCAGTTAAGCTCAAACAAGAACGGTCTCAGTCTGTTGAATGGGCTTCTTGTATAAACTGCAAGGAAGGAAATGTGAGGAGTGCTTGCCTCTGCAGAACGAGGTGTTGCTATGCGGATTGCTAAGGTGTTTTGACTAGTTTTAGTGTGTCGCTCTGTGGTTTCTAGGGTGCTTTGGATGGTTTCTGGGAAGCTTTCCTTATTGGCACAAGTTGAACGAGCCCATCGGTCATAAGTCTATAATGTTATGGTCCCTAAATACAGTATCATTCAAAAGTTTGATGTTGGTAGGCTCACCAAGGCTTCATTTATTAGATCAAAAATACAGTAAAAATAATAATACCATGAAATAGTATTGGCATTTCAAATAACAATCTTATATTTGAATATATTTAAAATTGTAACTTATTCCTGTGATGCAAAGCTCATCACTAATCCAGTCTTGAGTGTCACATGATCCTTCAGAAAACATTTAAATATACTGATTTGATGCTCAGTAATTTTTTGTAACATTTTAAAAGTATTTGCTGTCACTTTTGATCAATTTAATGCGTTCTTGCCAAATAAAACTATTACTTTCTTTAAAAACACACAGTCTTTTGAACAATAGTGTGTGTCTCATGTTTTTACTTCGCTATATATGTTTTTATCATCCGCTAGTCCATCTTATATTCATTTAGAATAATCACTTTGAAAAGTAACAGTACACCTCTCATCTCATGGCTTTGGGTTTGGTCACTAAATAGAGGAAAAGTGACCAAGAAAATATTGTTTGTGCTTGAATTGTGAAATAGTCTGTTTTTGTATTGCTGTTGAATGTGGATATGAATGATATTTGGCTCAGATACTCTCTGTTAAGCTTTGTTAAGCAATGTTTGGCAGATATGTTGAAGGTGTGAGCCAGATAGAAATCACTGATGACTTGAGTTTTACTAATTTTGCTCTTCTAGATGTACTTCAGTACATTATTCTCTTTTGAATAGTTGGTCAAAACAGGCAGGAGGAGTATTATTTTGGATTGTCTTCTGAATAAACAAAATGCCAGTGCAATGTTATGTTTATATAATGTTCAAAACATGAAAAAATGTTTTTTAAGGTCCTATTAACTATGACTCTTGCCTCAATAAACTCCTAATTACTGCTTATAACTAGTTAGTAAGGTAGTTGTTAAGGCATTAATATGTGCTTTATAAATATTAATAAACAGACAATATACTAGCAATATGCATGCTAAGCAACTAGTTAATAGTGAGATTTGGTCCCTAAACTGAAGTGTTACCTGATGCTGATACATCTCTAAATGTTTATTTGGATTAGCTGATAGCTCAGTCCATCACTACTGAATGTGAATTTGGCTTGTAACTCGTCTCAAGCTGTCCCACTGTCTTTGTTTGGCAAAATTGTGAAGCATAACAGGGAATATGAATCAGAATTATATTTAGCTGTGATGGTCACATGGCCTGTTGCTTACATTTAAAAGATAAACACATTTCATGGGCTGATATGAAGAGTATCACAACACAAAATAGAGGCACGAATACCTGGCACAAACACTGTGGAGTTTTGAGTAGAAAGTATTTGGTATTTTGCTCCATTGTTAAGTTGTTGAAAGAATGTAGAAGAAACCCGCCTGAGCCTGATTAATGTTACTCTCACAGGAAGTGGATGGTGGGATGAGTAGTGTACAGGAAGTGGTGCAAATGAGGGTGGGAGTGATGACAGAATGCCAGATGTTTTGGCTGCATGGATGAATAGATGTAGAAGTAATACTTATACAAACCATGTGCAATAACTTGTCACAGTTAGCTTAGGACATTGCATGTGGATTTTAATTAAACTGAAACTATGCTGCATGCAATATATAAAACAAATCTCTTCTATGGAGAAAATTAAAACGACTGGCTTTGAAAATTACTTTACATAGGTCATTGGAATAATTGCTTGCCATCAACGGCGAAGCGAACCGGTCAAACAATCATATATCTTGCCCTTTTTAAACTGGAATAATCCTTGTCAAACTGACGCATGTCAGACTAGACTGCAAATTGCCTTCACATCCTGTTTGGCCGTTCCTCTGACCTGGAGCTTCAGTTGTCTGTCATAGATACTGTTTGAGAGTTTCCTCCTTGAGAGCTGGAGTTGTTCCAGAGGAGAGTCTGATCCAGGATTAGGCTGTAGACACTCATCAGGACAAATACTGAGGCCTCAGCTGGTCTGGAATCTGTTTTGGGCTGTTAGTATCAGCATGTCTGCTACTTCAGATACGGTGGATCCACTGGAGTGACTCGGCTCCAGTGCTGTAATCTAAATGAGTCAGCATTGGCTTATCACCAACGCCTCCTGTACGTCCTTGGGTGTTACAAACCCTCTGACAAGGGTGTGGGCACACTCTCATGAAGGACAATATTGACAAACATACTGTAGAAGACAGACCTGGTCAGTCTTTGTTTTCATTAAAGATTTGTTATTTGAATTATTTCATTTACTTGAAGTTGTTTTAATAATAGCTGAGAACATGCTTAGTGTATTGATGTGATGTTATGGTGAAAACATTGGATAGCAGTGGATCTGAATGTTCCGGGGGCGGCCCAATAATGATTCAAATTCTAATTTAAATGCCTTAAAAAACACTAAAAATAAAGGCGTACAACATTACACTGATATTATATTTTTATGTTTATTTTTATTACAACAGAAATAGCAGAGGTGCATATAAGAATACAAATAAATAAATAACTGAATAAATCAAAAGAGAAAATAAAGTAGGTAGTTTTATAATCACACTTTATTTTGATAGTTCACTTTAGACATTCTACTAACTATAAGTAACTTTGTAACTACATGTCAACTAATTGTCATTAATTTGCATCTACATGTCTACTAACTCTCAAGAGTAGACTGTTAGGTTAGGTTTAGGGTTAGGAGAATAAGCTGACATATACTTGCAAAGTTTCTGATAGTCAGTATGTTGTATGTCGTGGGCTCATCAAAATAAAGTGTTAGAAGATATTAAGAAGACAGTTTACTAATACTCTAATGACTGCTAGTTGACATTGAGTTGCAAAATTACTTACTGTTAGTAGAATGTCTAAATTACCTTACAATCTCTTATAAGTAAGTAAAGGTTACAGTTAGAACCAATAGTGCTGTCAATAGAAGTCATGTTATAATTTTTATATAATATAGCCAACTCAAGAACCCTAATAAAGTGAGAAATGAACCCTTTTTGCTGAACCCAAGGTACCTCAAAGAACAAGTGATAAATGCTTTTATTAAAAGCAATTGTTCACACAAATGCTGTAGGGCTGGGCGATATATCACATGCGATTGTCATGCGCATCTCGTCAGTAAAGCCAGTGATTAGTGGTAAATCTGCTTTCAAATGGAGCTGCATTTAATACACAGAGCCGTAGTTCACTGACAAGCTATACAGTATCGCGTTCATTATCGAAGGCGATTCATCTGCGATAATGAATTTGATTATTGAATTTCATTTTAAAAAATATTTTATTGCAGCTCAACAAAATATCTGTGTTAAAAGGAAAATTTTGTCATTAATCACTTACCCCCATGTCGTTCCAAACCCGTAAAAGCTTTGCTCGTCTTCTGATCGTCTTCACAATTTAAGAAATTTTGGATGAAAATCGGAAGGCTTGTGACTGTCCCAATAGCCTCTTTCGCACCGCTTTAGTTCCAGAACTAAAAGTACAGTACTAAAGTACTGGGACGATTTTGCGCGAACTATTTCCCAGTACCATTTAAAGGGTTGCATTCGCACCGACAGTGGGTACTAAGAAGTGACGTAAGCCGGTCGACAGCGGCGTCATTTGTGCGCGGCGTTCAACAACGAAAACAAAGAAGAACAACGTTAACAACAGGAGGATGGAGGTCGCTGTGATCGGAGCTGTGTTTTTGTTGTGTCTTGTGGGGTTCACAATAATGGACATGGAATGCCGACGTAACTTATACGTCAAGCGATTGAAAGATCGGAAAGGAGTTCAAAATGTTCAAAAGTGCCTGCACTTCAGCGTCTGTCCATCTATTGCTGTTCTCCATTCTTGTGAAATATGTTGATGCGATGTTTACACAGTATGTGTTTAAACGGCGCTTTAAATCATGGCGGGTGAGGGCGTTTTCGTATGCGTTTAGCCAATCAGCGTACACTTACGTCACGATAGTTCCTATGGAACTGTTTTAGACTCTACTCTGAAGTAGGAGCTAATTTAGTTCCTCCAAACGGAGTTCCGGGAACTAAAACAGTTCCTAGTTCCCGCGGTGCGAACACGCCAGTGGGTAGTTCCACAATTAGTTTGGGTACTATGAAAAGGTTTCTGCGGTGCGAAAGGGCCTATTTACTGCCAAGTAAATTACACTGTCAAGGCCCAGAAAATATGAAAGACATCGTCAAAATAGTCCATCTGCCATCAGTGGTTCAACCATTATTTTACGAAGCTACGAGAATACTTTTTGTACGCAAAGAAAACAAAAATAATGACTTTATTCAACAATTCGTCTCCTCCGCGTTACCATAGTTCCATTTTGGAGAGTATACGCTGGACGCAAACAGTTCTACAAAAAGTATTCTCGTAGCTTCATAAAATTACAGTTGAACCACTGATGGAAGATGGACTATTTTTACGATGTCTTTCATACTTTTCTGGGCAGTCGATGAATGTCAACGGGCCAGTCACAAGCCTCCCGGTTTTCATCCAAAATATCTTAAATTGTGAAGACAATCCGAAGACGAACGAAGCTTTTACGGGTTTGGAACGACACGAGGGTAAGTGATTAATGACAACATTTTAATTTTGGGGTGGAGTAACCCTTTAAGGTATGGTCACATTAATTTTGCCTAAATTTCACTGGTAGAAAAAAGTCCATTATTTATTCTCAATAGCAATGTGTAAAGCACTTCTCATACCGAAGTTGAAGTTTTGGACCAAGCAGATTTCCATGTTCCTGTTAGAATTACTGGAGTTTGGTTGCGAAGTTTCACAGAGTAATGGTAAACTGAGACTGCACCTTTACACAAAAGAAAGAAGGCCACATTGGTTTGGAACAGCATGAAAATGAAAAAAATTATCTCACAGCTACAAATAATTGCTAATTAATCATTTAAAGATGTACCTCAGTTTTAAATTTGTCTTAAATATGAGGTTTTGTGAAAAAAAAAATTTTTCTTGTTTTTCAGAATAACTGCTCAGGAATTCTCTCTCTGACAAATTCTTTTTTTTTTTCTCAACAGTGATTGTGACATCATGGCCTCAGAATCTCCAGACGTCACAGTCGCTACTGAACCATCAGAAGCAGCAGAAGAGTGTTCAGGTAACGTTCAAGTCTCATTCAGTGCTTTAGCATCCATGTGAACAACGAGAACATCCATCTCACTCTGTCATACATTTTTCCTCACATAGAGATCAGACGTGAAGTATTAGGACACTCTGAACTCAATGAAGAGACACACGATGCTAGGTCTCACTGACAGGAAGTTATGTAGCACACAGACAAAGCCAACATTTGTCTCTCCCATACGAGCATGCTTTCCGCTGTCCGACATTTGACCTTTCTCTCCAATTTAGTGTGGGAAGAAGGAAGCCCAGGCTGCTCGAGTCAGATCCTGCAGCGCAGACGGCGGGCCTGCGTGGTGATGTGGATTAGCCATTTCCTCACAAAATAGGGTGCTTGCAGATCCCCGATAATCTCCTCTATTGGATTGCGGGTCTATCTAAGTCTAAGTGGCTAGGGTGTGTTTGGGAGGTGTTAATCTTGTACAGATTTACCATGGGATGATGATAATTGATCCATGACCGGGGTTACATTTAGGGTTAGCTATCTAGCTATCGTTTGGGTTTTTTTCGGTGCCAAATCGATACTTTTAAAGTGGTACCAGTGCCTGAACCAATATTTCATTCAATCTTATTCATTCAATGATTAATTCAATACCCCTTCTGGTAGCCTACATTATTACATACTTTAGAAGTTTTTTTTTTTATCGCTGATTCAAAAATATAGATTAGATTTTAGTATGGATTCAAATCATCTGAATCATTTTACCAAAAAAATGCTCATTTAGATTCATTTAATGATTCGTTCAGTAACCCTAGCTGTACGGTGCATTATTACACACTTTAAAAGTATTTTCAGAATTGCTGATTCAAAAATATAGACTAGTTTTTAGTACTGACTCAAATATTCTGAATCGGTTAAATCAAAAAAGCTCATTTAGATTCATTGACTATTTCATTTAGTAACCCTTCCTGTAGGCTACATTATTGCAGATATTATATTACACTTTGAATGTTTTTAATTGTTCATCCACAGTGACAAGCTAATTGCTGGAACATTGATTCTTGCAAGTGAGTTAAGTCATCTGAATCGTTTAACAAAAAAGCTCATTCAGATTAATTGACTGATCCATTCAGTAACCCTTCCTGTACTCTACATTATAGCACACCTTAAAAGTGTTTTCATAATTGCTGATAAACGTTTGAGTCATAGACTCAAGCATTAGTATGTTCAATAGGTCCGTATACCTTCAGTAAGTTCATCTAACCAATAATAACCTCTTTTAAAGCTCTTTTTAAGGCTGTTTGCTCATGCTGCAGTTAGTGGTTGAAGGTAGAAAAAGCAATCACGTCTCTCTGCTACAAGGGAGAGGCCTGAATGGAAAATATGAGTCATGGTAAGTGAACAGGACTGTATTGTTCACTTAAAAGATTGATTCCAAAATACTGAGTTGAAAAGATGCAGTGCAGACCCTGGGAAAAAGACATGATTATAATATATTAAAAATTCATTTTTCATTTGATGCTAGTTTGAATATTATTAAAGGGGTCATATAATGCGATTTTCCTTTCTCTTTGGAGTGTTACAAGCTTGTTCGTGCATAGATGAGATCTCAAACCCAAAGAGATATTCTTTATAGAAGTTAAGACTCGTCCATGCCCCCCTAAAACAGCTCATTAAAACTCGCCCCCACGTCTACGTCATGATGTGGAAATATCTGCGTAATGCCGCCCAAATGTTCACGCAAAGAAAGAAAGCGTGGTTTCAGTCACCGCAGTAGTGTTGATGTAGCCATGTCAGGGAGACGCTGTGTGTTTCTATGCGAAAGCAAAAGCTTTTTATTTGGCCTTCTGAAAGTATATGCAATTAGGAATCATTGGTTAAGATTTGTTTACAACAGCACAGCACAACCCAAATGTTCGAATTTGTGCAACGCATTTTATGGACGACAGTTTCGTGAACCTAGTAGAAATACAAGGCTGGCTGTGCAGGAAGGCTATTTCAAAAAAAAAAAAAAAAAAAAAAGGGTCAATTCCGACTTTGCTATGACAATCTGGCGCTTCTGAATCACTTACGTATGTTTTGTTCTTAGTTCAAGTATTTGCTATTGACTTTAAATGCGGAGTTTTGCACGTAACTCTGCGCTGAAGCTCGCAGTTATGGTAAGGGGCGTTACATTTCCGACATGCGCTTGTGGTGTTCGGCCAATCACAATGCACTGGGTCAGTTGGCCAATCAGAGCAGACTGCACTTGTTGGAAGGAGGGGCTTTGTAGAAAACGACGCGTATGAGAAGGGCGGGACATCGAGGAACTACATTAATGTACAGTATTTGAAAAATAATGGGGTTTTTTTTACATTAAAGCATGTCAACATATTCTGTTACACCAAATACACAAAATAATGATTTTTAAAATAGCATCAAATGACCCTTTTAAATTATTTTGACAATGATAAAGTTGATTTATTGTAACTTTTGTTGTGATTATACTAGCATAAACTATTATTGTACATCCCTGAAATAAAACCTCGGCGTAAACAATGCAAACCTTTTTCCTTGGGCACTTAGTGTTTAATGTGGCTGCATTTAAACATACTGAGGCTCTGTTCTTAGAAGGCAATATTTAGCATCCCTTACTGTGTAATCAAATAACCGAGCATTGAGTGGTTTATAAGAGACAGTGAGACCTCTTTCTCTGTGTGTTGTTTACTGCCTTTAGACGGGCCCCAGCTGGAGACTGTAAGCTTTGCCAGTAGATCTACATCATGTGACTTTCCTCAAGACGAGAGTGAGAGAGACAGGATGTCAGACAGCAAGGGAAAACCAATACACAAAGCCTAAAGTCATAATCGAGTCCTCAAAGACTGTATGGAGAGCAGTAAATTCACTCACCAAAGCTATGATTTTATTCTAAAGAAAGTTTTTATTGAGTTGAGTTAAGTGAGACTAGCTGTGTTCCAAAAACTAGCAAGCTGCCTATCTAGACAGCATTTTTAAGAAATCACCAAACATAAAGACTGTTCCAAAAGGTAGGCAGTAACAGCTAAAATACCTTATTTTGGCCAAACCACATGTATCATTCATTGAGAAGTCAATTCAAGAATGCACTGTGAAAAAGTAAAATGTGGCGAACATAAAAAGTCATTTCTATCATGACAACTCTTGAAAAATGAGTGCTGTGCTGCTGCTGTTGGTTATGGCTGTTGTTGTAGATTATTGCTGCTGCTGCAAAGCAAGTACAGGAACTTGCTACTGCCAGTGCATACAGAGATACAGCGCTGTGAGAATTTAAGATATAGCGTATAATAACCCATAGCAGATCTATACAGGTGGAGCTGGGGAAGGTGGAGGGTTCCAGAGGAACTCAGCAGTAAGCTCATTGGCTGTTTATGCAATATGAACCAATCACTTGTGCCAAGTAGTTTAACGCTGTGAATATCATCAATTTGCATTAACGACCCATTAGCCTGTGCCATCTAGAGTTTCATGAGAGAGCTTGGCATTTATGACAAATTGAAACTGCAAAGGTCTTACAGAAGTGCTTCTGAAGTGCCATTTAGGTCTCTTTAAACAGACTGTTTAATGCTGCTCAGAGGCACACCAATTTTAACTGCATTATTATACTAGGGGCAGAGGTGGGTCAGAGCAGGAATAATTTATTCTGGTTTTTATGCTGCATTACATCTTTCTCTTTACACAGATTTTTGAGCAGGCACAGAGCAGCCTTAACTCAGCTGTGTAAAGATGCCTTCAGAGTATCATGTTGTTTTTCAAATTGTGTTGGATTGGAGTTGTGATTGGAGTCAGTGGTTGTCAGGATAAACAGATCTAGGATGTTTAAAAGAGTCAAATTGGCTAGTGTTGTTTTTAAAAATATCCCCACAACAAGTGCAAGCCATCACTGAGTTGAATTGTGTTTGTTCTCAGTAGAAAGAATGACTGTACTATTAAAGGTCATCATCCCAGTATTGTTCACACAGCTGTAGTTGTTTAAAGACCACTGGCTTTTTCAGTAGAACGAGACTGACCTTTTAATGTTTGTTTTGGCTTTTTAAGCCTTTCTGGCTCTTAACCTTTGGGATGAATAAAATCAGTTTGCAATCTAATTGTTAAAACCGGCTGAAATCCCTAACACTGCATCTTAAAGCCCGGTATACATCAAGCCGATGGTGATAAACTAGTGCCGACTAAAGCAAACTGTGGGGTCGGCTCACGTTGGCAGCGTCTGGGTCCAAAGTTGCCCTGACACACCAAGCTGACGCTCGATACCCGACGGTCAAGTAGCACGTCCGTTCTGCGCCTTTTCTCGCGCATTGGTTCGCCGGCTGAACAACCGATCAGAATGATCAGATGGCCCAACTGACCAACGAGCTCCAACGCCGATTCAACTTCAGCCGATGGTGTGGAACACACTGAGAAAACGAACAAAAACTGTCCGACGGCCGACCATTGGCTTGGTGTGTACCGGGCTTAAAGCTGTGCACAGCAGGTGATACACACTGAATTAGCAGCTGTTTCTGTTGGCCGCTATACATAGAGACATCTATATGATGAAAACAAACATTTCATTGTATTCCAGTGAACTGCGTCATTAATTAACTAAGAAACCACTTGATTTAACACTAAATGCAGTATTGGGGCTCAGTTGTGTGTTCAACAATATTGTTGTGTGAAATTATTCAATATTAAACCTCATTGGTGTCAGGATTATGGATGTGTTCACTTGTCCTGTGTTCATAAGCCCCAGTTCTTTCAGTTAGTGTGTGTCGGTTCTTGAATGTCTTCCTTGCCTGTGCTCTATGTCACCCTGTTGGATATTAAAGACTCTCGTTTTGTGAATTCCTCGTCTCCTCATCTCCGTACTTCCTTGTGAACTGTGACAATTGGGCCTGTTAACAAATGAGTTTTTAAAACGAAAGTAACAGTGGATCAATTCTACAGTCATTTCACTAATGCAATTAGTACTTTATTGGTAATTAAAGATAAATTAGGCTTACATAAGCACCCAGGAGGGAATATTTATGGGTCTACAATGACATTTTGTTAAATAGTTATTATGTAAACACATTTATTATAGTATTATACAGTCCAAAGCAATTCGCTGTCAGATGTACTTTACCACGGTCAGTAGGACTCCTCACTTTACCATCTTGACCCCAGTGCAAGTGGTATTTGCGTCATAATCTACAACGTGATTGTTTAAACATGCTGTATATATAATTTCTAAGACTTGAGGGCCTGCAAACATGATTGTCTGCCAGTTGAACTTATTTTGTTTAGATAAGTGAACACTAACTAATTGTAAGCAAATGTTCAATGTTTGATTTCATGCAAGGCTTTCAGAATTCAAGATTCTCCTATGAGATGCCTTCACAAGTGGTACTCACTTGAATATGTTTGTTGTGTTTTTAATCCAGGAAAAAAGAAGTCCAAATTCCAGACGTTCAAGAATTTTTTTGTAAAGAAAAAAAGGAAGGAAAGTCCTGCACCATCGAGTGAAAGTGGTTTAAAGGCCAGTCAATCGAGTGACGACGTCAACACCTCAGAGCCAACCATCAGCCACGCCAACAACGACAATGACTGCGGGTGAGGGAATATAGTTAAAACCACTTCGATTTTTATTACTATACTGCATTTCTCTTATATATCTATTTTCATCTTTTTTCCCATTTTCTCATATGCCAGTATTGCACTTTACCCATTATTTATGACGCACAAACTTTTCTGTCCTTCATTCAAAGATCTAAGATCAACATGGGAAACAAAGCCATGTCACATGATAGTGTCTTCGTGTCTGATTCACCCTCATCAGAGACTAATGAGGGTCTGGGGGAATCCCAAGACAGCATTCATGGGAAAGTGAAATCTCTACAGGTATTCCAGTCTGTTATTCATATTTATTCATATTAGTGCTGTCAAATGTTTAATCGTGATTAATCGCATCCAAAATAAAAGTTTTTGTTTGCATCTTGGGCCGTTTTTTAAATTTGAATAAAATGAAAACTAAAACACTTTCAAATCACATGAGCCAATATTTTATTCACAATAGAACATAGATAACATAACACGTTTAAACCTGAGAAATTTTACACTTTTATCCACTAAATGAGCTCATTTCAAATTTGATGCCTGCTGCAGGTCTCAAAAAAGTTGGCACAGGGGCAACAAAGGGCTGAAAAAGCAAGAAATTTTGAAAAGATTCAGCTGGGTTAATTGACATCAGGTCTGTAACATAAAAGGGATGTCTTAGAGAGGCAGAGTCTCTCAGAAGTAAAGATGTGCAGAGGCTCTACAATCTGTGAAAGAGTGCGTAAAAAGATTGTGGAATACTTTAAAAACAACGTTCCTCAATGTCAAATTGCAAAGGCTTTGCAAATCTCATCATCTACAGTGCAAAACATCATCAAAAGATTCAGAGAAACTGGATAAATCTCTGTGCGTAAGGGACAAGGCCGAAGACCGTTGTTGGATGCCTGTGGTCGACAATCTTGTTGGAAATCAAACCTGCCTGCAGTCCAGATCCTTTCACCTATAGAGAACATTTCGTGCATCATTAAACGAAAAATATGTCAAAGACGACCACGAACTCTTCAGCAGCTGGAAACCTATATCAGGCGAGAACGGGACCAAATTCCAACACCAAAACCTCCAGAAACTCATAACCTCGATGCCCAGACGCCTTCAAACTGTTTTGAAAAGAAGAGGAGATACTACACCATGATAAACATGCCCCCATCCCAACTATTTTGAGAGTTGTAGCAGGCATCAAATTTGAATTTCTTAGTTTAAACATTTATGTTCTCTATGTTCTATTGTGAATAAAATATTGGGATGAATATTGTGATTTGAAAGTCTTTTAGTTTTCATTTTATTCAAATTTAAAAAACGTCCCAACATTTCCGGAATTCGGGAATTGCACTAATTCATACAGTATATTAATTGTATTTTATGCCCAAGTTTTCTATTATCATCATTCAATTGTCAGACATGTTCAAGTTAGTGTTACTTAATATCATACAAGTATATTTTGATATTGTCCTGTTCTGACTTTTTAAAAACTTTTTATTCAGTTATTCTAAATGCCCCAAATTCCAAAACCCCACACTGTTAAAAATAAATGCATACATACATACATAAACTGTGAACAATTTAGCAGCAAAGTTAACTTGGCTATGTAAAAAAAAAAAAAAAAAAAAAAAAAAAAAAAGGCTTTCTGGCTCAGTTTTGTGCCATTTTTATGGAAAGTGGCATCCGTGTGCTCAGATGGAGTGTATAAGTATGTTTTCTTTCCTGTCCTCTTTCTTTAATGAGTATTAGTGAAGGCACTGGACTTTAGTATAAAATTAGCAGGTCTAAGCCTCAAGACACAGAGCCTGAGATTTTCACTCTTGACATTTTGCCATCAGCACAATCTAGACAGCAGGGATCATTGTCAATGTCACTGATAGACAGAATAAACACAAAACAAGGGTGAACTAAATCAGTTACCTTAAACAAATGTGTATGTGATGTTCAGTAAGTTCATAAACCTTAAATGTATTTATGTGAGTATCAGTATTTAAAGTCGCCAGCGGATGCCCACAATGGCCTACTTTCACAAATACGTTTGTCTCACTTGTGTCTTGGCATTGATTAAATGCTACTTAGCGTAGCTATCTTGATGCGGTTAGCGTATTAGCCATAGACATACCGGATAGGCACTTTGTCACAGAGCCAGACATGAGAGCAGCTCAGCAATGAAAGTTACCAGTCCATTAAGAGAGGATTCTGCCACTTTCAGCCACTGAAAGAAGCAGATCATCTAAAAATAGCTGACACAAAGCAGAATGATTTTTTTAGAGGTGTCTAAAAAGCATGGACTGGATATTTTCTGGATCTTTAACTCAAAAATGACAATTCTGTCATCTTACACTACCATAAAATTTCTTGATTTATGTTTTTGAAAAAAAAAAAGTCTCTTATGCTCACCAAGGCTGCATTTATTTGATCAAAAATACAGTAAAAAAAAATACCAGTACTGTGCAATATTTATTAGAATTTAAAAATAACTGTTTTGTATCGTAATATATTTGAAATGCAATTTATTCCTGTGATCAAGCTGAATTTTCTGCATCATTACTCCAGTCTTCAGTGTCACTCGATCCTTCAGAAATCATTCTTATATGCTGATTTGATCCTCAAGATTTACTACTGAATACAGACATTTCTTATTATTTCTGATTGTCATCTATTTTCTTTATTTTGATTTCTAAATATCAATAGTTTTATGGAAAGCATTAACTTTTTTTTACAAGAACATTTATTTGAAATAGAAATGTTTTGTAACTTTAACTTTAATGTATTTTTTAACAATTTAATGCATCCTTGCAAAATAAAATTATTATATTCTTTAAAAAAAAAAAAAAAAAAATCCTACTGAGCTCAAACTTGTAAATGGCAGTGTCTCATGTCAACACATTAATGTACAATATAGTAGGTAGTAGTAGAGTGTGATTTAATTTATTTGAACAGTTATTGATAGTTCACGTTTCTGTCCTGTCTGTAGCTGCAGCTGAAGCAGGCGATTCGTCTGGGCTCTCCGCCGTCACTCCTGTGCGGGAGGAAAGGAGAGGACGCAGGGGCTCTTTCTGAAGATGATGGTCTTCCCTGCAGCCCCCCGGAGTATTCCAGCCTCCACACTGTGCTGGCCACAGCTCCTCACACGGTACGCCTCTCCTCACGTATCATTCACATCAGTTTAGACTCATGGATTTCTATGGCACCGATATAGCTTTGATCTGTAAAATTCACAAACCACTGAAATGTGTCACGCAAACTTTTAAAATTAGACTGAAATGATCAGAAACCTTTTTAAAAATAAACTTCAGTCATTTGTGTCTAATGTTGAGATGCTTCAGAAATATCTGCAGAGCTGTAGGTGCTACACACAAACAGAAACAGCACTAGGTTTGACAGCCTTTGACACGTTTTACATTATGTTTTGAAATAAAAATATCTATCCTACTTGCTTCTTATTAGCTTACTGTGATTGACTGGTTTCGATAAATATTCCATGGGAAGGAAGTTTTTCACTGGGAAGGAAGTTGAGAGTTTTGAAAGTATGTTTTCATAGCATGTAGAGCTTTTTTTATATGAAAAGATGAAGAAAATTTTGATTCCTGATGATTATGTCTTAAGGCCTTTACTTGCTCCCAGAATTTTTATGTTTGGGTGAAACATCCCTTTAAGTGACGACACCCAAAAATAAAAATCCTAACATCATTTACTCACCCTTGTGTCATTCCAAACCTGAATGACTTTCTATCATCTGTGAAACACAAAAGACGATAATTTGAAAAATATCTTGACTTCCATTTATATTTTTGATCATACAATGGAAATCAATGGGAACCGAAACGTTATAGTATATGCCCATATGCACTAAAATATCATTTTTTTACAAATATTTTTGAAGCAGTTATCTTATAATCACGTTGCGCTGTCATCACTAAATATAACCATATACAAAGTCAAGTAATCAGACACACTGTGATGAATGTGCTCTGCATGCCTGGGTATTTTTGGCTCTGTGAAAAGCGTGTAAGAGACTCAGACATCACAGGGCATGATTGAAAAGACAGGAAGCTCCCTGCTGAGTTCTCTAACAAGATTAGTCGCCATGTCGTTCCCCTCACTGTACCTGCCTCCCCTCAAATCTCTTCAGAGATATACACAGTCCCTATCCTCACCTTCCCTGAACTTGAGCACAGCGAGACCAAAGCTGCTCTTTAATATAGAAAATCCCATATAGTGAGAGTGAGTTTTGAGATTCTAGTCCAGACCATCAAACAAGTGAAAATGTATGATTGTGATGCACTATATTGCCAAAAGTATTGGGTCACCCCCTTCTAATGAACAGGCTTGACTATTTAGTAATTTCCATGAGTACAAATCTTAATGTTTAAGCATATAATGATATTTTAGGGAATTGTGTGCTTCTAATTTTAAAGCAACAGTTTGGACACGACCCTTTTCTATTCTAACATGACATGACAATGCCTCTGTGTATATGGCAAGGTTCAAAAAGAAATGATTGATTTAGTCAGTGTGGAAGAACTTGACTGGTCTGCAGAAAGCCAAGCTGAACACCTCTGGTGTGACTTTAAATGCAGATCTTGAACCAAAAACTCTTTACCAAACACCAAAGACTTGTACATACACGATATGAACAAATGTATTGGGACACCCCTTTCTTTAGAACAGAAAAATGCACTTCCAAAACTGTGGCAACAAAGATGGAAACATAAATCATGTATTTAAAAATTGTATTTCCATCTCTGTTAAAGTCACACCAGAGGTGTTCAGTTTGGATTAGGACTTGGCTTTCTGTAGACCAGTCAAGTTCTTCCACACTGACTAAATCAATCATTTCTTTTTGAACCTCGTCTTATACACAGAGGCATTGTCATGTTAGAATAGAAAAGGGTCCTGTCCAAACTGTTGCTTTAAAATTAGAAGCACACAATTCCCTAAAATATCATTATATGCTTAAACATTAAGATTTGTACTCATGGAAATTACTAAAGTAGCCAAACCTGTTCACTAGAAGGGGGTGACCCAATACTTTTGGCAATTTAGTGTATATATCATATTTTCTTGTAATTGGTAAGGTAATTTGGGAGTCATTTATTAAGGAAAACATGTTTTATGTCAAACATTCAAACAGGAGATGATTGTAGTATGTCTCTTTATCGTTGCAGTCGGTGGATTTGACCCAGAGTTCCTTGAGCATGGAGGCTTCAGACAGTGAAGATGATCAGGTGACACAAGCACTCATAAATCACACGCCACGTATTACAAATGCCTGAATGGTCTGCAGAAGGCTTGTGTTAGTTGTGACAGTTCACCCAAAAATGATAATTCTGTCATCATTTACTCACCATCTTATATTTCCAAACTTTTGTTCATCTTCAAAACACAAAGGAAGATATTTTAATGAAATCTGAGAGATTTCTGTTGTAAAACAGTAAACAGAAGCTCAACCATACTTGCATTGCATGGAAGAACAAACCTCACTGGTTCTCACATGTCAAACAAGCACATTTGAGCTGTCGTTTACCTTATTTGATGTGCTCGATGTATGTGCGCTGATCAATGTTTACATGTGAATGAAAACCTAAGTTAACTCTGTAAAAGTAATCCATATGAATCAAGCTAGTCTTCTGAAGTGAAAGATCACTTTTTTATGATTTATATAGGTTACAATGCCTTTATGACCTTTTTGAATGAAGAAAGTTTTTGGTGAATGCACTTTCAGTGTAGGATCAGAAATCTCTCAGGTTTCATTAAAAATCTTAATTTGCGTTTCAAAGATGAATGAAAATTATTGGTTTGGAATGATACGAGGGTGAGTGTTCATTTTTTAGTGAACTATCCCTTTAAGAGTGAGCACAATCGCATGCTTTGAATGGTGATGTAATGCATTTAAATGCAAATTAATTACAGCTGCATCTACATGTAGGCAAATTGTTTGTAGGCATTCGTGATCCAACTAAACACACTAATGCAGTGTTCCCAACCCTGTTCCTGGAGGCACACCAACGGTACACATTGTCAGACTTTTCCTAATCAAACACACCTGAATCAACTCATCAGCTGGTTTGTAGAGACTCGGAAACGGACGGGTCAAATAAGGGAGACCTCCAGCATTAGAAACACACTTTTGTTTGTAGCTTGTCTTGTAGCCAACTCATTTTCAAATCAGTAGCTTGACTGTAGTTAAATATTTTTGAATAACCTGTAGCTGGATTT